>OMNV01005625.1:66104-77269 GCA_900303265.1 Brotula barbata | reverse complement strand
GCCTCTAATATCTGACATCTAGTGGTAGCAGGGGGTAATTACAGGTGAACATTATAAGCATTATAAAGTCGGCTGCCTGTTTATCTTTGCCCCAGGATGTAAATGGTCCAGACAGAAAGGAGGTCAGATAAGACTCGCAGTGATCAGAGGAAGTGTGTTAATTATCTGAGCAGTTTAACAGACCTGCTCGGGTCACCCGTCCTGTCTCACCCCTCAGAGGCCCTCCCCAATGGTCACAGGACAAACTCAGAGAGTCTGGTAAACATCTGAGCTGTTTCACCTGTAAACATTAACCCCTAACCTCTCTAGACAGGAGACTGAAGACTGTCCTGAACGTGTTTAGAGAGGATTAGTGTTTGACCGGTGTCCTACCTGGTTAGTGTTTGGATCACCAATTGCGTTTGCTATGAGAGAGAAAAGGATCTACGTAAACAGATGACAAACTATGTGGTCTGGATGTAAAGAGGATGAGTCAGAAAGTGTCGTTGAGCTTCTCCGGTGCTGTGCGTACCACACTCTGTCCTGTGCACCAAGCTATGCCTGACTATACATTCCGTACATGTGCGTTACATACTGGGAACCAGTGGGAACTTCTTTGTTGACCTTAGGTGCTTCATATTTCTCACTATTATTTATCTTATTTGTGTCTTAATCCTGTGGAATCTACCGTTGGCTTCAATTGACACGGTAAATAAACATTGTCATGTGAACTCATGATACACTTCTGATCATTCTCTCCGGCAGAGTGTCAAACATAGTGGCCGTGGGCCGGAACTGACCCGCCAGAGGTTCCACTCCGGCCCACTGGATGATTTTGAAAAGTGAAAATTACAGGCGTCATTATAATAAAATGCACTGCCATTCCTGAATTGTCCACTGGGGGTTGTGCTGTCCTTAAAAGAGAACCTAACACACTATGGAGTTATATTTACTAGAAATGTGCGGCTGTTTTGTCTCCAATCAGGTCGCTGGTAGAATTATCATGTATTTTTCAGGTAGCAGGTCTTCTAACCTCCGATCATGTCGATGGTTTCTGTCCTTGGGCCAGGGACGAGTCATTCATATGATCAAAAATGTGAGACTGGCTTTTGGGTCACAACATTCTAACCATTCATTAGACAGAGTTTAAATACTTATTTAGAGCAAGTGTTTGTGTTAAACTGTTAGAACTAAAAGGTTGAAAGGTATAATGTAGTCATGCGGTTTGCTGTGGTGTCACTAAGAAGGAATTAGGAGTGTGTTTACATGTGGGGGAGGTCACTATAGTCACCAACATTGTCATGTGACAGATTGTTCAATTTAGTTTTCTGTTTCAACATGAAAAGTTAAGAGTCATCACTTTAGCTGCCAAAATGATGACTTACTTCTTCTTTTTCTTCTTGATGTACTTATCCTGTGCATACTCAGTTTTGTCTCTGAATGTTGAGCTGTTCTCGATAAGCTGTTGAATGATTTCCTGTAAGGAACACACACAAACCATAACATCATCAGCCCGTCTTTGGTTTTCAGTAATATTTCACATCATTATTTTCCTTACTAATGTCCTGTTCCTGTGTATGCTGGAGGTTTATTGATGTACCTGTCCCTTCACGCCTTGCTCCTTGAGCGTTTCGATATCATCCCTGGTTAGTTTCTGGGATTTTCCGTCATCTACGATGTGTCTGTTGTCTGTGCCTGCCTCCTTTGCATCTGGAGGGAAAAAGATAAAGATGTTGATAATAATAAAGGAGATGTTACTGCAGACAAACTGTCAGTTTGTGAAAATGGGAGTGGTTTTGATCTGCAGCTTACAGACCGGCAGAGCTTTCTGTCTTCTTGGGCTTCTGTGGCTGCAGAGTCCCTCCAGACAGGATTTCAAACGTGGTGCTGTAAAGGTGTCCCACTGCAGCATCCAGGTAGAACCACTGCTTCTCAAAGACCAACTTCCTGTTTCAGACAACAACACAAAGGGAGGATATTTTACGCCCATTAATGTGGCATTTCACACACAAGATCAATCAAGAAGTCTGCACAGGACTCATAGGAGCCCTGGACGTGATGCTGTTTTCTCTGGTCTATCCAGAAAAATTATATTATTATTAATATTACTAATCTTAATAATAATCTGATTGAATTCTGATATCATCCAGGAAATGAGTATGTTTAAACATAGTGACTGTATGTGCTTTAAAATTTAGCACTTCATGATTGAGAGCATGGAAGTGAAAAAATGTCATTTTTAAATGTAAATACACATCGCCTGGCGTACAAATCATACACATTTCATTACATAATCATTATTTATAATATCATTCTGTCCCTGTTTTTACTATTTCAAAAATGTTTTCAGTTGTTTTATATCTTATCTAATAAAACATACATTTACATAAAGCATACACACATTAAAAAAAAAATATGGCTTATTTGTAGTTTTGGTGCAAGTCTGTTATTTATTTCGCTTTTTGAATTAGATTTTTCTCAATTTTTAACTCAGTTTTTTAAAAAATGTTCCTATAAAAGTACAATGGGTAACATCTACTATAAATATATGATTGATGTCCGGATTCATTTATTCATCGGTTGAAGCTAATACAATTACTTGTTACAATTGTTATGATTGTAATTCTGTTTCATTTGTAATGTGTACATACTTTGCGATTTATGTCTTCTTGTCTCTACTTGGACTTTTTATGCTATTTATTCATGAATATTATGATAAATTACAGTCATTAATTGACTGATTAAAAAGGGGCCTGGTGGCCTCGTATGTTTTAATTCAACACTTCCATCATTCGTATCAGCTGAGTCACCGATGATGCTCCAGTTTTGGTCTTACTTCTTCATTTGAACCTGTGCAGCTTTGTAGATTTCTCCTCGTTTCAACACAACGTAGTCTCCTTCTCTGATTCTGTGAAGGGAGTCCTCGTCTCCTCCATCGTCCGCCATTATCGCGACGATAAACCTGAACCTTCAGCAAATCACACACAGCGGCCGATGACAAAGCAAGGCTCAAAAAGGCACTAATTCACCCTGAAATCAACAGAAAACACACTTCCTCACCGCTTCCACGTGTTAGCTTACGTTTCCCTAGCTTCACAGGACGACCAATCGAATCCGGATTGTATCGTCTGCATCGTTTCTCCTGTGATTGGTTGACTGAGCCTCGGTGAGTGTCTTAGCCAATAGATACGAAGTACGATTATTCTAGGTACTAGGTCGATGTAAGAATTATCGATTGGCCTGAATTTTCCAGTAGTATAAACTAATCAAACTCCGATGTAGTTTTTATAAACTCTTTTTTTTTTAGATTTTAGTGAGAAAATTTCCAAATATATCAGGATGCATTCTGATGAAATCTATTTTCAAACATCCAGAATAACACAACTCAATTTGTGTTGGTGTTTTAATTTGTTTTTTAAATGCATTTGCTCATTGCTTTAATTTCCCCTATTCCTGTTTCAAGTGGTTTTAATCATTGATTAAGTTAATGTTAAATGAATCTTTTAATTACATACCTGTATGACTTGTGGTATATAAATAATATTTGGTTTGATCTGAGATCATTCCATTGGATAATATTCAAACTACAACCGATCCACTGACATTTTGACAGCTGATATATTAGTAATTTTATATCATAATAATTTACCAATAAGTTCAATAAAATAGATGTAACATAATAAATAAAATATCTAATCAGTCTAAATCCATAAATATATATTTTTGTCATTTAAAAAAAGAGACCAAAAATGAATTTAAAACAAATATCATTAAAATAAAAAATTAAAATGTAATTGCAACATTGCCAAATCTCTCCCTCATAAACGTATAAAAGCTGAATGTCAGAAAAGCTGTAATTTACTTTGCCATCTTGCACTATTTTTTTTTAACTATCATTTATTTTATTGTGACATCTCTTTGGACAAAGTTATATGGTTTTTATTATGTTTTCATTTTGGATGGTGTTTTCTGAGGTAGTGAGTTCTGCGGGGATCCTGTGCCCAGGGGGCCAAGTCCAGATTTACCTCCTAGTGCCCTGCTCAAGGGCAGTGGTAGGAGTAATAAGCCCTGACACCCATGTGGTTGTTTGTTGCCTTCAAATGCACCTGAGTAACACAGCCTTTGAAACAGTATACAACTGGTGCTGCATTTCTCAGAAACTTTTACAAGATAAATAAATAAATAACATACTGAGTCTGAATTAATGCTGAGGACAAAACGTTAAACAGCTGAAAATGGCAGAAAACGAAGGGCGTGAGGTGCGTAATAATGCGAGATGCATGGACGAAGTTCTACAAATGATTCTCACCAATCATAAGTACAGAGAACAAAAATGTATCTTGGGATAAATCTGATTTTTTTTTTTGCATTCCTCCACATACTAATACAAACACGCATGAACCGTTTTCAGCTCAGTCTGACGAGTAGCTGTCCTAAGTTTATTTTAACAGGTGAACACATGTGACAGAAGATATGGAATAGTTAAAAAAAACAACACCCTTTAATTATCGTTCATAGAGGGTTTTACTTTCTAACACAGTTAATTCTTTCAGATCATACGTCTCTACAGGTTTGAGAAAAGGCAAGTTTACACTACGTATTTACATCAACCATTTTGGCTGTAGTGCACGGTGCACTGTTAAAACTGTTCAGGGACATCACAGAGGCAATAACAGGAAACGCTAACTTTGAGCGTGATAAATTCATCAGTAATAATGTTCTCGGGCGGTGGCGGGGTTTCTCTTTACGTTCTCTGATTGCTGTACGTTCACATTGTAACATCTAAACAGGATGTAGAAGCACTGTAAGGAGGACCACAGGCATACAGCGTATCCGGGCTCATTCCTGGCCCCCTGTTAGTTTATGGAACAAATCTTCATCTAGTGTCTCGTTCTGGTCTTTGGATCGCGTGGACAGGAAGATGTAACCTCCGATGAACTCGTGGACCACCTTACAGTCACAGCTCACACAGGAGAAGGCTGTCGACACGCCCTGGTCAAACTCTATGGCCACCTGCAACAACAAACACAGGCCGTCATTCAAAAACCAGTGAGAACCAATGATGGACAGAGGAGCTTTTCTCTCTCCGCCTGCTCCTTTCACTACGATGGAGCGCTCAGGCCACTACAATTCAAAAAAGGATTAAGTTTTAATAATTCAAGGTTGACATACTTCAAGGTGATTATAGTTCTAGATAAATTCAAAATATTATGTGTATAAAATTGAAATATTTTGGGAAAAGTCTAATATAAAAGGGGGAAAGACAAAATATTTGAGAAACAAACGATCACGTTAAAAATAAGAAAAAAGCTGAAATGTTGAAAAAGTCATGATATTTAGAGAAAAAGTTGAAACGTTTTGACAATGAAACTGTAATATATTAAGAAAAAAACAAAATGCTGTTAGACTAGAGCACTAATATACAAAGTATTCAAAGAAAACAGCCGTGCCCAAACATAAGAGATATTAGTGTCTTAATACAGTACTTTTACTAATGTGATGTTAAATATTTACTTGTTAGAAAAGTCAACAGAAAAGTATAACATATAATCATATGTTAATGCAACAACACACATTTTCCCCCAAATATTTATTGAATTGTTTACTCACCTTTTTATTAGACAGAATATGACTTTATTCTTGAAATTTTTCTCCTTTCTTCTTTTTTTTTTTAATATTAAGGAAAACCAACTGCCTGCACAAAGACGAAGGTATCCTGTCCTACATTTGGCCCGACCGTCTCTCACCTGTCTGATCTCCCAGTTGACGTTCCACTGCCTCATGTTGGCGAACCTCCATGTGGTGACGGGCAGACAAGTGGACATATCCAGACGAATCAAGCGATTGTAGGAGATTCCTAGAATCTCATCCTTCTTACAGCCTTTAAATCTGAAATACAGCGCAGTTCTGAAATGATCATTCCTTATTTTGTATGCACATTGGAAAAAAAGACTTTGAAATACTGCAGGTGATTGTGCAGGTCTTATGTAACGTATTGCACATGAATGAATTTGCAGCGCTTTTTTTTCCACTAAAATGTGATTAAAGTTATCTCTCAGGTACATTTTTATCAAAGTTTATGTGCTTATCAGTTTTACGTACCTGACAATATAGTAGTTGATACCAAACTCAGGAAGTGACTGCCAGGCCTGGATGAAGCGCATCTTGGCCTCCATTAGGGACAGCCGGGCTATGTTCTGATGGGCCTCCAGGATGCGTGTTGTCAGCTGGAAATACGCACCAGAGATACATTTACAAAGTACGGTAAAGCAACAGTGGAGCGATGCTGTAGTTCAGTCGGTCATTTTGCATGCAGCCCATACACACACCTGCTTGACCTTCTGCTTCTTGGCGTAGCGCGGGGAAACGAAGCACTCAGCGTTCATGTCCATTGCATCAACGTTGGGAGAAGCTTGACCAGGAGGGGGCGCCAGGCTCTTCATTTGCAGGAAGGACTGGATGTTCTTTACCTCTGACTTGTAGGAGCTGTAGGCCATTGTCTTCCCTTTGGAGGCCAGGAGGCACGCGGCCTTCCACTTTGCATACTGCGTTTCCTGTGACAAACCACATATCACACACACACACACGCACACGTTGAAAGAATAATTACAAACGGCCACAGGGCTGATGTGGTTCAGTATGTGGATGATGAGCCTTACGTTGTCACATCGGATGTAGACTTCATTCATCCCATCAGCCACCGGGAGCAGGAGCTTGATGCCAAACTTCTTGTCTGTGACGTTGACATCAGGGACGACCTCACATCCTGTCAAACGGACGGACAAACGTTTACTGACATTTCCCAAGAACACAATAAGAATCTCGTAAAGTTTGACCTCACATCTCCATCAGTTTACCTCGCAGGTGAAACTGCTCTATTGGTTCTGCATCGGAGGCCTCCTTGTTTTTGTAATACGAGATGGTGGTGTCCTTGAAAACGAACCAGTACTCCTTGTAGGGTCGCAGCGTCAGTCGTTTGGGCCTAAACTCAGACAGGAAAATACAAATAGACAATATTTCATGATTGTGTTCACCCATGATACCGTTACATTATCAACATTTTAGCTTTGGTTTGAGGACTAGGACCCTGATGTCTTCAGATCCTGGTCCAGACCAAACCAGATACATCTGGTGACATGGCACAAATCTTTACGGTCTATTATTGGAGTTGAAAATTGTTCTGTGTACTATACAACCAATGTTCCAGAGGAAGAGATGCCCTTTGTAATCACAATTGCTGTAGAACAGCCGAACCCCTGAGCTATAAAGCTAACATGGAACAGAGATTTTAGATTCGACCTGGATGAACGTGTGTGTGAAATGATGCTAACCTGTTTGCCTAATAACTGTGCATGGCTATTAAAGAAATTACATTTTTCATTGTCATTTTCACAGCATTCTAAAACGTTGTGAAAACTAAAACAGCATTTTGAGATTTATTCAGTGGATGGACCGACATCCTTCCTGTCCGCTGCAGGTGTTTTTTCCCCGACCTGTATTCTGGCAAGAAGTGATTAGTCAGTTGGTATCACATGGCATCATGTCATGGCTAGGATGGGTTAATTTGATTGTGTGAAAATACGATGACAATAAAGTTTTCTTCATCATCTCTTCTCTACTGGCTAGCCTGGACTGCCCGCCTTCTCGTCAGAATATGGGTGGAGAAAAAATAATGCCGCAACCCAGTCCTGCCTACTCAAGAACACGAGACATGATGAGCTAGCAATTTTCAAAAAATGAATGAAAGCGCTATAGAAACATCATATTTTTATGGAGAACTAAATTTATGGATTCCTGTGAAATTAAATTAACTTAACTTAAACTGAATGTAACTTAAACCTGGAGAGACCTCATAGATTTATTCTCATAACAGAATATGATAAACAGATAGGGTACAACATGCATGTGGGCGAGTGGGAGGGTTTACCTAAACAGCCGAAGGGAATCTGCCAGCTCTGGAATGTCTGTTATGTCTTCCTGGGGGTGGGACAAATAACTGTCAATTACCCTTATCTTCTCGTGACATCACCATGTTGAGACATACAATCAGTAGAGGCCTGGCCATCACGTCCTGCTAACAAACAGCTGTTCTACTGTAATACATCTAAAAAGTCCAATTTCCAGTCCTCATTTACCAGAATCCGGTCTGTGTTCCCCCCTTCGAGCGTCACCTCCAGGTTGGACAGGGCTGCCTCTACTTCATCGATTTCTGGTTCCTTGGAGCGGTCCAGAGGTTCACTTGTCAAGGTCAGTTTACATATGTGGTACTGGGAAAAAAAAAATCTAAATTTATCAACAAACGACAGACTTTCTACAGACGATGGGGAGGGGTGCGGGGGGACACGAAGGACACAGAGGAGGGAAGGAGGCAACAACGGTGAGAGAAAGAGAAGGTACAGCAACAGGAAAATGCATCTGACTACTCAAGACCCTACTCTCTCTCTCTCTCTCTGTCTCCATTTATGGAGAACCAATAAACATTTTTCATCCACAGTAATCATCCCCCCTTTTGCTTTTTTTCCCTCTCATGCCATCTAGTGGTAGTAGAAGGCAATAACAGCAGATTGGTGAACCACCACTCCCCTATTATCAATGCAAAATACAATGGTCGCAAAATCATCTGTGCAATCTTTATCTTTTGAGCTGTTGTGGTGTATATTGCAGTGTGAAGAAGTATGAAAGATTAAGAGACACGAAAATAATATACAGAACGGGAAATAAGAAGCAATTGTGAGATGCGGTCACGGGGATGGAGACAAAACTTGTGCATCCCCAGAGTTTTTGTGTTTTCTGTTGTTGTCTCTTTATATGTCTTTAGGTAAACAAACTGGAGCAGCCTTCATGTACGTCAACAGAGCAACGGGCGCTGCTTTTATGAAAATTTCTATTCTAAGATGCACGTGAAAACTGATTATGAGTTGAATGAATTTGACATCATAAAGTTAGGTTTATTAAAGTTAAGGATTATCACTTAAAAGACCGGGACGCGTACCCCTGCCCTGTTAATGACTGTGAAGTGTTTTGAGCGCAGTAGGAGACATGATGAAGAACTGCGACGTGACTTCAGAGGTTATGCAAGGTTGCTGTGAGTCAGAGGGACTGAACACAGCTCACAGTGCCAGCCATTGCACCACTGTGTAGGTGAGCGTAACACTGATCTCCCTTTGAATCAGTGACATCTGAATCGCCGTGTGCCAACTGTTGCACCATAACAGCCAACAAATTGGATTTGAACGGGGCTGATAAAACTTTATCTCACGCAGTATGACGAGCGTTATGACTCGCAGCTCCTTCAGCAGATGAGAGTGGCTTATCACGGAGCCGCATACTTGTGCTGTGCCTCTGTATCCCTCCTCCCTCTCCTCTCTCCTCTCATCCTCCCTCTCCTGTGGGATTTCCCTCGTGTCCTGACACGTCTTTGCATGGATTACAGACAATCCTGTGCTCCTGTATGGATATTCTCAATGCCTGGACAAACCAGCAGCACTACAGGGAAAACTTGAAACACACTGCTGTGTCTGTGGAGGATTATTACTTATTATTATTCAGTATTAATATTACTAATATACAATCCTGGTCCAAAGTCCTGGTCCCCCTATCCAACCTGGTGTTTGTTGTTCTTTTTCCCAGCAGTCATTCTGACAGTAAATAGTGGTGAAAGTCGGACAAATCCAGGTGTTATCAATGACATTAATTAGGGCTCCATTCCATTTAGGTTGAAGAGATCCTGGTTCAAAGGGAGGTCCCACTAAATCCTGGACCCTTTAGCCCGTAGAACTGTTCTTTTCTGATTTTTAATACTGAACACACATTTCCCGTATTTTCTGGTAAGATTCTAGTAAAGAGAGAGATAGACTTGATAAAACAATAAATCTGATGGGGGACCAAGACTTTGGACCAGGACTGTAAGTGATGTTACTAATTACTTATCTTTATCAATATTACTATTTTAGACTGTGCTTTTCAAAAAAAAAAGTATTTTTACGACTAACGGTAAAAAGTTTTATTCATTTATAGGTTCTTTATTTCCTCATAAACACACAGGTTTCTTCCTTTCTTTTAATCTAATCTTGTTGTATGCAGATCTTACAGTGACAATTAAGGCTTCTGATTCTGATGATTCAGATTTTTCCATACATTTTAGGGGTTTTCTGAAGCGTTCTTGCTGTAAGGCAACAGTGCTAACCACCACGCCATCTTGGGTTTGAGTCCCTGGCTGTCCCTGGTCCTTTCTGTGTGTAGGTTACCCACCTCCAAAGACATGCAGCTTAGGTGAAATAGAGTTTCTAAATTGCCCATAGGTGTGAATGGTTGTGTGACTGAGTTGTCTGTCTTTATGTGTCGCCCCTGTCATTGACTGGTGACCTGTCCAGGTTGTACCCTGACTTTCACCCTATGACTGCAGGGATAGGGTCCAGCCCCATCAGGACCCTGACTTGAATGAATGGGATAGATAAGAGATGGATGGATGATGGATGGATGAATAGATGGATGGATGATGGATGGATGAATAGATGGGTGGATGATGGATGGATGGATGATGGATGGATGAATGGATGATGGATGGATGAATAGATGGATGGATGATGGATGGATGAATAGATGGGTGGATGATGGATGGATGGATGAATAGATGGATGGATGGATGGATGAATAAATGGATGAATTGATGGATGATGACTAGATGAAAAGATGGATGATGAATAGACGGATGGATGGATGCATAGATGGATGGATGGATGAATGAATGGATGAATAAATGAATGAATTGATGGATGGATGAATAGATGATGGATAATTGCATGAACAGATGGATGGATGGATAGATGGATGAATAGAGGGATGACCTGATTGATGGATGAATAGATGGATGACCTGATGGATGGATGAATAGATGGATGAATTGATGGATGATGAATAGATGAAAAGATGGATGGATGAATAGATGGATGATGGATAGATAGATGAATAGATTGATGGTGGATGGATAAAAAGATGGATGGATGAATAGATAGATGATGGATAGATGGATGAATAGATGGATGGATGAATAGCTGGATGGATGGATAGATGGATGAATAATGGATGGATGAATAGCTGGATGGATGAATAGCTGGATGGATGCATGAATAATGGATGGATGAATAGCTGGATGGATGGATGGATGATGGATGATGCTATGTACA
>OMNV01005625.1:31277-66084 GCA_900303265.1 Brotula barbata | reverse complement strand
ATAAATGAATGAATTGATGGATGGATGAATAGCTGATGGATAATTGCATGAACAGATGGATGGATGGATAGATGGATGAATAGAGGGATGACCTGATTGATGGATGAATAGATGGATGACCTGATGGATGGATGAATAGATGGATGAATAGATGGATGATGAATAGATAGATGAATAGATTGATGGTGGATGGATAAAAAGATGGATGGATGAATAGATAGATGATGGATAGATGGATGAATAGATGGATGGATGAATAGCTGGATGGATGGATAGATGGATGAATAGCTGGATGGATGAATAGCTGGATGGATGGATGGCTACATGGGAGTTTTTCCTTGTCTTCCCAGAGAGCTTTGTGCTGGGTCCGGGGCTGTTTGGTTTGTGGTTGGAGCTGTCATAACGTTCACCTGTAGTGAAGCAAACATCAGCATTTCTTCATCGGTGCAATCGATCTCCTCCAGCAGGATGGACCAGCGGGCCTGTTCGTACAGCTGCGTTATCCTGACGCCATCATACTGAAACAGGAACACGTAAACACACACACACTCCAATTTAGTTTGTCAACTTCCAATCAGGTCTGAGAGACGGGGTTTCAGGAATACATTTTGGGTGACTCACTTTTGGGTTGAGGTCAAAGAACACGTTGTACTTAAAGCGCAGCAGTAGCTTGTCCTCGTCTTGAATGTCTTGTTCCATGAGAGAACGAGATGAGTCCAACCATCTGTTGATCAAAACAACAGCAGATAAGATGAGGTGCAGATAAGAAGAAGTGTTACATTTTCTGATGTGAAGTCCTGCTGGATATTTTCTCCTGATTTTCTTTACCCTGCGTTGTTGATTGCTTTGTCCACCAGTGACAGAGGCTGGTATAGCTTGGCAAGCTCAGCCGGCGGCAAGTTGGGCTGACAGGCGGCCAGCGGGTTGTCTCCAAACCAAAGGCTTGTGGCAGACACTGGCATCCCATTCTCTGGGTCATAGGTTGCCGTCATGGTCTTACTGAACATTGGACTTCCTTTAAAGACAAGGACACTGATCTTTTTAAGGGATTCTCAAGATCAAATCTATAAGCATTACTCATGTCCAATGATTCAGCTGTGAAGGAGCGAAAGGTAGCCTGAACGCAAACCTCACACCCCTCCTCCACATTCCATCAACTAATCCATCTCTCTCCAACACTTGCATCCACCCTTGCCTCCCTCCCTTCGACCCTCACTTCACTGATCATCGTCTTACTGTATTCTGCAGTATGCCCAGCCTACCCATCAAAGTTCATGAAAATGCGTACATAACTTTCCTTTCCTGCTGCTTACCAAATAAACAACGAAAAAACTGAGATGAAAACATGACATTATTAAAAAACTTCTTTGTCATGGAAATCCGGAGCAGGAAGATCACAAGGCAGACCAGGAATATGCTGCAGGAATGACCTTTCCCCCTTATTATATAACTGGCCTGGGAATGTCTTTGGATGCTCCAGGAAGACACATGGAAGGTGATCAGGTGGAGGAACATCGGCGCTACTTTCCTTAGAATTCGTAGACCCAGATAAGTGTAATGTATAGATGTACATCGCATTTTCTAATCATTCTTTCCAGCAAATCTTTTTTTTTAATCTTTTCAAAGTTGCTACAGGCTGCCTTTGAGAGTTAGAGTGAGCGATGCTATGCTATACTGAAACACTGATGTGCGGGCCAGTACCTGTTCCTCCCGGTCCCCCAGTGAGTTCGTCCATGTCCAGGACGTCGTCCAGTAGAGGGTGCTTCCCTTTTTTCTTCTTTTTCTTGGAGGGATCATCTGGAGGTTTCAGCAGGGACAGTTCCTCTGGTCGTCTGATGTCTGGGATGGAGCAAACAGCAGACAATGTGAGGGATTAGGAAGGAAAAGGAAGAAGGTGCAGTCCTCCTTTCAGACCAGATTCTATGTAAGACATTTACCTCTGACAGGCAGGCTCTTTTTGTCTCGGTCTGTGTGAGTATTTGGTGTTGCCAGGACAACACAAAAAGTTATCGACATAAAAAAAACAGGGGAAGTGTTGTGATGTTTGTACAACAAACACTGGACCGGCACCTTAGATTTTAAATTTTTCTCCATAGACAGCCATTCAGACTGATTGTCCTCTATGTACAACATTAGATTTCCTCTTGATGGTGGCTTAGACAAAGATGGTCTGACTGTCCTTTAAAACAAGGACTCAGATTAACCCCGTAAACTTAAATCATAAGGTTAAAAACCTTAAAATGAATTACCAATTGATTACTAATTGAATCCACGTTAAGGCAAAAAGATCAGGATTATGCAAAAGACTTTGGATTTCAACATAATGCATAAACATCAGCGCACCGTGTTCATTGAAAACACATTAAAATGAAATCAAATTGAATATTCATGCGTTCGAAAAAAATATACAAATAACTAAAACATTGAAAAAATCTTGATCCTATTTATGGTTAAAAAATATCCTAAACTCCATACCAGTAACCATAACTTTTTTTAAGCTAGTTATTTTAAATTTACGTTAAAATTCTGTCTTCTAAATCATTTTATACAGAATTCCGCAGAATGCATCCTCATACCTTTGGTATCTTTGGAACCGTAAACTTTTTACTGGAATTTAAAATTAAATTTACTGTTTACAAAAATGGACCTATTTGTGGTTTCTGCAGAGTTTGAGATGTTCATGATGTCACATGCTTGTTTGGGGTGTTTTAAAGAGGAATGCTCGCCCTTGGCAGAGGTTTGAACTCCTTGAATGGTTTCCTGTTTCTTTTGTGTCAAACTGAATCTTTCAAACCAGTCTCAGATCAGAAGTGAGAGAGAAACTCACTGAGTGCTCGACAGACGTCTGCCACCGTCTTGAAGACCACGTTGGAGAAGCTGACCGTCATCTTGACGGTTTTCATGTTGGGGAGCTGCAGCATCAGGGGTTTGTGCTGGGGTGTGTACTCCAGGTCAGCATCAGCCTGGGAAGGAAGGAAGTTTTACATCAAAATATTCACATTTGCACACTTAGGGGAACAGAAAAGACAGGAATCACTTCAGTAGTCATATTACCTGGATTCCATACTTGTCCAAGGTCCAGTGGGTCTTCAGCAGCCAGCAGTTCCTTTGTTTCCACCACAGAGCGTGATCTGACCAGTCCTGAGGAGCCTCTGGTATGGAGACAGAATAAACTCATTATAACTATATTTACTACCATATTACTGCCATCACTCAAGCTCAAAATGTTACTCACTCCCATAGATATTGGGCATTTCAAGAGTGAGTCAAGCTGCTATCGCTGAATTATCAGCAATAACACTTCCTGTTGTGACTGAGGTTTGGGCTTCATGACTGTACCTGACACACCTGACCTCGTGTTACGGTGATTCAAAGGAAACCTAAGCTCGGCTGATGACAAACTACTCAGTCATCTGCTGCGTCTCTGTCTATTTAAACAATCGCTACGACTACGACTGTGTTCCTTTGACCTCGTGCGAATTTGGAGACAATTGTAACAAGAGAGATATCAGATCAGAGCCAGGCAGAACTTTGGCCCCTCGGGCTACACAGACATAAAAACAATGGCACTGACGTGTAGAAAAATGCAGCGCAAACATGGGTGTGACCATCCAGGCAGACCTGTGTGTCGCTGTCTGAGGAGACTGAAACATTGTAAAAAAACACTGCACTACGTAAACAATCCGATACTTTTGTATTTAAAAAAAAATCTTAGTGGGAAATAAAACTGGTGTAAAGCATAAAATCAATAGGATATTCTGCATTTATACTCCATAAAACTCAATATACAGACTAAAAAATGCCCTCTGTATAACTGATCATTTTATGACTCAATCTGAAAGAATGACTGACAGCAGAACAACCACGTAACCCATTCATAGTTTGGACATTGATGCTTGCGACGCATCGTCTGGCTCTGATCTTTGCCTGAGAATGAAAGAGTGAATTTGCAAAAAACCAGTACGTGAGAAGACGGGCAGTGAAAGACCAACATCAAGAACAAACAAAAACTTCTAGTGATAGTGATGAATCTGATTTGTGATGTCCTTGAAGAAAGATGCAGCAGGTTTAGATATTCATTGTCCGACGTTTTCATCGTAATTCCGACTATTCTCAGAGTTTCTCCTTTTTTTAAATTGATCCTATTTGTACCCTAGAGTTGGTTGACATTCCCCTCAAATTTTGGTCAAGAACCAACTTGGGAATACTCAGATTATTTCCTACTCTGAGAGAGAGAGAGACGCATAAATCTTCAGCTGGGCTCCAGTGGTTACAGTGCTGCTGCAGACTTGCTCAAGGGCACAGCCACACGCTATTCAAGACACAACGTATATGATAGTAATACTAGCCAGACAGAGAGAACCTCCAGGAGAAGCTGTCTGCAGGCTGAGACACTTACTGATCTTTTCCACCAGTTTGAGCATGAGGCCTCCGATGTGCAGGTCCCCCTTCACCCTCAGTCTAAATCTCATGGACTCGTCTCCATCTTTTTGGTCCACCTTCACTGACAGCTCCCATGACGTGTGTCCGACCTCTGCTGCTGTGATCATGGCTGGGGTTCTGACGAGGCAGTGGACAGGTCAAAAACAGGATTGATCACGTGGTCAATGTGCTGCATTTCAATAGCGCTTTACAATGTTTTTGCCTCACATTCACCCATTCATACACCGACAGCAGAGGTAACCATGCAAGGCCCACTTGCTTGTCTGGAGCAATTCGGGGTCAGGGTCTTGTTCAGGGACCTTCAATATGGAGGAGCTGGGGATCGTACCGACAACCCTTCGATCAAACGGCAATCACCCTTACTCCCTAAACCACCCCCTAAGGAATTGCAAAACATTGAGAATGACGCATGGCTGAGTGCAGCAATTATTCTATACTTTCTGGAGAAGTAACCAAACCAATTTTCCCCAGTTAACCTACACAAACAGGACTGTAAATGATTTACGTAGATTTCCTCCTCTAATTGGCCACATAAGGAGCAGATTTTCACCCAGGCTGCTCCTGCAGTGTCTCTGCAACAGTACCGCAGCCCCTGAAGTCCTTCTCTTAACCGGTGGATTTATACAGAAAGAATCAGAGAGCACGCAGGCTGGCAGATGTGCTGAACGGTGCCAGCCGGAGAAAGCGGCGAGGCTGCGGCACATATGGCAAACGACAAGGCAACTTTACAGAGTCGCTGCTACAGCCGTAAACAGAAGCAGAGTCATTATCGGAGGGTGATTTTTTTTTTTTTGGAGAGAGATTACGGCAGGTAAGAAAGGAGAGAAGAGCAGAGGAGAAGCAGGGAGGGTTGAGCTGTGGAATGTATGACGAGCAGGGACACGAATGTGGTGCAGGGGAACCCGTGCAAAACAACAATCATCACACTCTGCACAGGCCTCTCATTTCAGCTCTTAGCTCTGTAAATCTGCTGGACAAGGGGCGACGGAAACAAACGCACGCAAATACACTTCTCTAATGTTGGTTCATCAGCAGAAATACCTGTTTAATCGACACTGGGTTGCTGTGTGGAAGTGTTGCTGGAAGGCAGCTCTTAATGAACACACTCAAGTTTCTTTGTGCTGTTGCCTCATGCCCGTGCAGCTGGAGGGCACAGTTAACGGAGGGAATACTTGTCGAGAAGTGCTGGAGTCAAGACTCGACTATTAAAATATTCCCTGCGCTAAAGACCAAAAGGGCGAGAAACTGCACTGATAATAACCACACGCAGAAATCAAACACTTCTGCAGGATGTGCACCCTGAAAATGAATGTAACTGTATTTGATGCATATACTCTAAATTGTAATCTACAGGTACGTTACCGAGTAAACTAAATGACAGAAATTACGAAAATCGAACGGCTACCTTTGTTGTGTTTTGAAAAAAGAAGAATATTATTTTTGCTTGCACGTCGGCGTAATCGCTTTTTAACCTGTGAGGTTACCGTCAACGGGTCCATCTTCGTTTAAATTTTAGAGAAAAAAAAACAAAGTTTCCAAAGATATCACGTGTATCAAGGAAATCTGTGTTAAAGTATTAAAAAACACATGACATGAAAACATTTAGGGGAAATTAAAAATGCCATTGCTTAATAAAGTTAAGAGGTTAAATAATTGATTTCAAGAAATTATTATCATTACTATTTTCTCTGTGGTATACTCAATTATTAATGTGTTACTAATGTGAAAAGGCCTGTTGAATGATGTCTTTTAAATAGTCATGAGCCTTAAATAATAATAATACATTTCTTATTTAAACTTGAGCCTCGCAAGTCTGACTCTGAAGAGACAATGGCCAAAGGTGTTGGACATTGTTATTACTAAACATCATGTTTAATAAGTCGGCTAACCTAAAGTAATAGACATAATCCTTACAAACATTGAGCCCCTCACAATAGCATACAATCCTGTAACTCAGTGTGTATTTTGAGCACCAAACTATCGTGGAAAGTTTTTTAAAAAATGACAAAAACAAAATAAAGCACATAATAATGTATACCATTAGAATATATAGCCTAATACTAATACTCAGTATGACAAACGAACATCTGAGCTGAACGAATACATAAGAAGACCCAACTACACAACTTTTCACGTCACGGAAATGACAAAATCAAAGATTCAACGCATAAAGACGATGACTAAAACTTTCGCCTTCGTAAAGTTATTCTTTTAGAAATAAGGGAATGTGCTTTTACCGTAATATCGCGTTCCCTGGCGGTTCCTTGAAGGTTGTTGAGAAATGGAATGAGAAGCAGCATGAAATTCCGTGAGAAAAAGACCCGCCCCGTTACAACAGGTAAGCGGAAGTGGGCATGGCACGAGCGCAGCGTAGCTGTCAATCACGAGCAAAAATAACGGCGTCATGGCACCAACTGAGTTTTTACGCCTTGTAACAATATAAAAGGGCACGTTGAGAAGATTTCCAGTGTTTAGGAGGCAATATTACGAGCTTTACAGAATGTGTGAGTTGTATATTAAATAACTGTAGCACATAATCGTGGTATATAATAATATGTAATGTAATAGTCGTAGTATATTATGACAATGTAACGCATACTCCAGCCAGCTAGCTTGTGTGCCACTTTCGTGAGCATACGGAAACATCTCCAGCATAAATAAACATAGCACTACTTCTCCATACTGCTCTTTTACTGTGCAGATACAATGTCAATATAAAAATGCAACAGACAGCTTTTGATAAAAGTTTTTGTTTCTTTTATCAACGCCTTAACACAGTAGTATTAATTGGTTGTTGAGTACATTTCACAGCACAGTTCAGGGTTATTTAAAAGATTTTCTACTGTGACGTCCTTTCACATTTCAGGAAAAGAACTTGAAAAACATTCTGAAGTCATTTGTCATCCTCTAGTTTACATTATCACGCGATTTATTTGCCCCACAAAGTGTACAATTATTGAGATAAGATAAGATAAGGATTTTATTAATCCCAAAGGAAATTCTTGTGCCAGAGACTTGCTCCAAAACGGTAACATTGAATAAAAACAGTGGAGAGCAATAGAATCCTAAATGTAAGGAGAAATATGAAGTGTAGTAAGAGTATAAAATGTATTAGGAGTAAATGCAAACAACGGTGCCTAATAGATAAACAATATTAAGAATATACTTAAAATGTGCCAACTACGCTACTTGATATCATGCATGCTAGGTATCACCAAATCACTGGAAGAGTGAATGGGTGACTATCAAAATGTTTGATCAATACTTGTTTGTTGTATACAAAAATAATATTCTGAGTATTCATGGAGATAATGTAGCTCAAGCTACACAATGGCCATAGAACTATGCAGCCATAATAAATGTAGTGAAACTTAGCCTTGAGAAATGCCAAAGTCCCGTGAAGCAGGACTTATAAAAAGATATCACTTTGTACTTACAGAAGATCAGAACATGATTCAAGTTATGGAAGGAACAGTTGATGTCAAATGGAGGCACAAGAAATACAGAATGAGCAGTCTTGTCCAATACAAGTCCGAGGCAACAAGCTAAGCCTGACTGAGGTAAGCTAAGTGTATGAACTTGTGTTGCCTAGTTAAAAGAAGCAAATCATTCTTCAAGAAAGTCAGCTTTTTAGTATTTTTAAAAGGTATCTTGAAAGAATATAACATGGTTGTTGTTTAAGCAGTAGGTAAAGGGTCAGACCCACAACATGATGAATAATGCTTTGCCTCAGATGAACCAGCCCACCTTCTTCAACGCCACATCCTGCTTAATGAGTCAATCAGGATGAATCACAAAGCTCTTTCTTAAGAAACCTGAATCAATAAAACTGAGCTGTTTTTGTTTTGTTTGGTCAGTCACCACCACCATCGAGCAGGAAATTAGAGGTGCTTTTATAGCTTTTGATAGGACAGTGTTCTTTACAGTTTGTGCATCATGTGTGCTTCTCTTCTCTTACAGTAATTTGGTTGTAAGGTCGTCTCATGAGTCAAGCCTGCCACCATCTGGATCCTTTTGGTAAGAACACAAAATATTTTTTCCATGACTGATGCTTTGTACTGGATGCATACAATGAGAGGATGAAAACATAATTGTCCTAACTGGAGATAGAAAACATAAAAGTGAACAGATTCCAAAGCAGCAATTATGCAACATGAACACACACCAAGCGTAGAAAACCAGTGAGATACATGTTAGAGTAAATGCCAGAATTCTGATACAACAACTTTTGATGTGGTAAGGACGGAAAACTTGAAATAGACAGCTAGGAAGTCTGCACTGATTTACCCATCTTTGACAGCATCAACATACAGTAAGGCCATGCTGCCACAGAGTGGCGCCATTGGATCATAAGATCAGAGCCTCAGAAAACTCCTGGGATTGTGATCCAGTTCGTCCCAGTGGGTTTTGACTCAAGAGTAGCTTCATGTTCGGGTTAGATGTGGATCACAGTTTTCTCCAATTAGTGCTTGTATTTTTTGGTATGGACCACACCCTTAAGAGGAGTGACCTGGTCAAAGTCCAGTCTGTTAACTTAAAAAAAGATCCCTTTCAGGATGAGATCACGAGAATAGAGCGAGATCATTACGTATCACAGTGCTGACGATCAGTTTGTGATTTATTGAAATATGACAACGTAATCCAAATGAATAATTTTAAACCATTTACTGTCATCGTGCTGGCTATAACGTTAAGCGCAGTGACGATAAAGAAAGCACAATGTCCATCACCGTAAAAGTCTGGAATTATGGTGTTACTCTTTATTGATGAAGCGGGAAGATTGTCTTTTCACTTAGCCGTGCCAGCAGGTTTAGAGGTCAGCTGCAGAGCAATAGCCTTAGAATTGCTAGGGATTTCAGGACACTTAAGCGGGGTGGGTGCCTGCCAACATGGGAGCTTGAACCTTGGGCTTCCAGTTGAGGGACAGTTTTCTGACCACTTGAACCATTTTGACCAAACCCCACAGATTAAGTGAGGTAAATATGCATCTGGGTCTGTTTGAGCTCTGTGTTCCAAGGGAGTTGTTTAGTGCTGGCACATCAGGCCGCCTTGAGTCCTCGTGTAAGAGAGAAAATGTAGATTCCATGACAAAAACAAACAAATATGCCCAGAGCTTCATAAACAGAAACATGGAAAATAACATCATTGGGACCTGTCAGTCCTGGAGTCAGTACAGACGAAGTAAGAGCACGTCCATGTCATCATGACACCTGTGGTTTTAAAGACAACATGGTGGTTAAAGTACAGGCGAAAGAAGGGATAAATCCTGTATCAACCATAATACAGCGTCTACGAGAAAGATAAAAGGCAGTCTTTAGAGAGAAGAAGAGAGAGTGAGAGAAGGAAAAATTTTGGACTGTGGTTTTTAGACACAATAAATTACATCTACTCCCTGAAGCTGGTCTGAACCTACTTGGAAGAGGGTGGGAAAGAACATCTGTAGAAGCCCTCGCCGGCTTTCTGTATTTATGGAAAGAGAAACCTCCCGGTGACCTGGGAACACGCTTACCCAATTAGCAGCCTCGCCGACGGATCAAATGGAAGTGAAAACATTCGCTGCCGTGACGGAGACGCATCACAATGCCCCATTCATGCTGCCGAGCCCTATGCTTTAGGGATGAATTGGGGTGGGGGTTCTTGTAGGGATATAGTGGAAGGTGGGGTATGGGAGATGGAGAAATGAATGCAACAAGAAAGTAACTTACCTCACCACCTTTGACATGTTGGTGGAGGCCTCAGATTCATGACTTTATACAAGTTTGCAGGTAAATAATGTTCAAAGGTGTTGTTTTGATAAGGTTAGAAACCACTGCTCACTTCGGCAGTCCACATCCCCTTCACCTCAGCCGCTGTATCCTCCCGGACACTCCCACCTCTACCACCCAACACAACCACCGGTCTTATCCTCTGCTTGCATGTGGGGGGGGGGAAGGGTCAGGAGACCCAAGGAACAGCACTGAAAGACACTTTGGACAGGTTGGCCTGCACAGTCTTAAAGCCGTTGACACTGAATCTTTTTCTGTCATTTATTCAGTCAGTTAGTTACATTCTACTTTATTCTGTTACATTCTACATTTTAGTTAAATTACATTTTAATGTAATTTGACTTTGGTTTTCAAACAACTGACATCCATAACCATCATTTAAGTGTGTAGTACTTCCTGTTCAGCTTAAAATGTAAAGCTAAAACTCAAGAAAATAATGTGCATCTGGCATGTTATTTGTTTTATGAATGTTTTTGTGTGAGTAAAGCAAATCCAAGTGTGATGGTGAAGATCTATGTGTTGGATGAGAGTGATTGACCAAATATACACGGGGCTATATAGGCTGATGAAATGTCTCCACATAAATATGACAGCCGTATTCACAGACAGTGTAATCCCCGTACTGCAGTGAAGGCTCAGTATAAAGACTCTATTTCTAAAATTAATTGTTTATTTATATGGGTGGAGCCAGGTGTTACAGTAAATGATGTCTCATGGCTTTGCTTGTGGATGTTTCCATTGAAGCTTATAAAAATGTTACCACGCCAAGGCCGTTGCTATAAAAATGCTAAGAACACAAGAAAGTTGACCAAAGTCCATGCATTTTCAATTATATTTGAACTTTCCGTATGACTTAGCCAAGTCTGATATCCATTCCTCTACTCACCTCTCCTTGCATGGAAACGTCTGATAGAAAGAAATATTTCATGGTGTCAGGTCAGATTTCCATAAATACAGGCTGTCAGTGCAGTGTGGCCCATTCAACCCTGGTATCTAATGGAGAGGCTGGTCTGTACCATGGTTTAGAGTGAGATATCACCTGGTTAAATATTGCGCGTCCCCCTGAAAAGTGGCTACTGTCAAACAATTTCCATTATAGAATATGGATTTACCCGTCACCGACAGTATTTCATCCCTTTGCTAGCCTAGAAGCATCAAACATATAATAGATGAATGGATGGTGATCATTCACCTCAGGCTTTCTCTGCTGTGGTCAAATACCTAATGGAAGAGAGAGAGAGAGACAGAAAAATAATTTCATTTTCTTTTTACTCATTTTGGCAGCAGACTTCCTGTTGGAAGACTTCTGCTGATATCTGACTGCTTCTATTCTTCTTTGTCAGTTTCAGCAGGTGTTCAAGAAAGTTTGAAACAGCTGACATTTTAGTTGCCTATGTGAATATAAAATTAGAGTATGGTGCTGTGTTGAAGTCTATATCCATATGTAGAGCATTGACTTTTATTAGGTTTGTCAGAGCACACAGCCACATAATGGGCACCCTGCCCATATTCAGTTGCCTGAAGATAAAATAACAAATTCTTTGCCGGTACTGTTCACACAGTCTGTTTGGTGATCTGCTACATACGCACACAGCATTTTGATGCCATCCTGCCACGTCTGTTCTACAGAACTCTGTGTAAGAAATGTCTCTTGACAGTGACCTTGAAGGTGCCGTGACTGATCTCACAGGTACAGCGTAAGCGGAAGCAGGGCGTTGTGTTCCTTTCCTCCGCACATCAATTTGCCAACTGGTTGTGAATGGGTGCCATTTTCAAACATGCAAATGTGGTTAGTCTCTGCCTGTATCAGCTGATGCAGGTCAGTGTTGTTTTTGGCCGATCCTTTAAGGCCTAAGGGGAGAAAGACGTACTGAGAGTTAGAAAAGGTCGCATAAACTTTAGCAGGATTACTTTACCAACACTTTCCATGGCTGAGATCCTGTGAATGGATCCATTGTGGGGTGGGTCTTTGCTTGAGGAAAGCAAACTCTGTCAGGATCCAGTTCATTAGCACCTAGTTTACTGTTTGAAGTTAGTTATTTATCCGGTGCCTAAAGGGGAACCCCGTTCAGACGTATTGAAGTGTGTGTGTGTGTGTGTGTGTGTGTGCGTGCACGTGCACGTCTGTGTCTGTGTCTGTGCATGTGTGTACATATCTCTGCGCATGCACATAATGTGTACTTATAAACGTACAGTACTCATATGATCTACAGGGGGTTTCCAGAGCAAATTGCTCAAGAGCAAATAAAACTTTCCATGGTGCAATAAAATGTATGGGGACTGAACAGGGGAGACATTGGTGCAGCTCGGAAGGTGGGAAACAACCTTGAGAATTTGTTACAAAAATATACAATTAAGGGTTTGAAATACGTTCTGACAGCCATTGACCTTGACTACGTAAATAGAAAATAGTATCATATGCACAAATTTGGAAATGGAAAACAAAGAACTGTTATATTTTTGTACCATAATGCTTTCATAATTAAAGAGATGTTCACCCAGAAATTTAACAATGAGTACATCCACCATATTGAGGATACTGAAATTGAATGAAAATATGTCGTCTTTTATATTTTAAATATTCTACTTTCAGAATACCGTGATGTAGCGTCCACTGAGTTATTCCATTGTCCGTCCAAAATTCCTGTGAGTGTGCCTGTGTTTGTTTTCCTCCGTTTTTCTTTTGTGATCAGTTTGTTCTTTGGAAGGCATTCCTGTCCCCTTGGTCAGACAAAAGTACCGCATTGAGCAAAACCTCCACTCCACTTTTACGGTCTGTGTGGGCCGTCCTATTTGTACATGCTTAGAGCAAATTAGACCAGCAGCTGCGCATGGCCATCCCAATCCATGTTGGCTTTTCATGATAAAAATATGCTTTGGTAAACCTCACAGCCTGGATCCAGAAATGCGGCCCGTTTCTTCTGGCGCTAACACCTCTTCATATTTACAATCAACACATCCCCTTCCCTGTGCAACAAGAGGAAGACGGAGACAGAGGGACAGAATCAAGGGTGGGAGTTAATGACGGGGGTGGGGAGAGAGGGGTGGACCACCTATGCAGATGTTTTCCACATGCCGAAGGAAAAACAAGCTGTGCAGAGACGAGAACAAGGAGAGGAAAGAGAGACGGCTGCACCTGTTGTGGGGTGATGATCTGACCATGGGTGACATCAGTCCTTGTAATGTGTCATGCTGCTTGAAACTTTAACCAACTAAAAGCCAGGGCAGGTTGTTTGAAAACATTCAGAGCCCCGTTTAGACGATCTATGGCGCACACTTTGGCGCACTACAGTGCCTGGCGCTTGGGGGCGTGTCTAAGCCCATTTTTGCTATTTAAAAGGTGTGTAATCTTGATGCAGGGCGCAATAGCATGTTTTTGGCTGTACATGAATTTTTATCAATCAAAGTGTCACCTGCCATTTTTTGTGTTTTATGTTCATTTTATTTAAGGGCAATACATATTAATTAAAATGAGCACTTAAGTCCATCATGTAAAGTGCCAGATTTAGCCATACAGGCTCAGTTTCATTTGCTTTGATTGTACGCTAGCATTGACAATTGTGCTGACATTGTGCACCGCTTCGCTTCCATTATAGAATACGGCTTTACGTGTCACTGGTATTTCATCCCTTTGCTACCAGCTTAGGTGGTAGGGAGATCACCTAGTGATGGAAGGGTTGCCGGTCCCTGGCTCCTCCATGTCCCTGAGCAAGACCCTAACCCCAGACAAGCAAGTGGACCTTGGCTGTCAGTGTGTGAATGGTTGAATGTGAGGCAAACATTACAAATGTTGGATAAAAGCGCTCTAGAAATGCAGACCATTTACCATATAGATTTATAGTTGTACAGTTTACGAAACCCTACCATTAATCGTAGCTCTAACCCAAAGAATAACTCCTACTCCTTGCTATTCCCTCCCAGATCCTGCCCTTATCCATGCGGGCCTGACTGACCAGTAGCCATTACTGGTTCAGCAACAAGGGCCAGATCCCTTTACCAGCTTGCCACTATCTGTTGGATATGTGATCAAGCTGGATGTACCGTTTCTCGGAACCGAACTCAGATCTCTGCAATGGTGTCTTGAGTGTTTTACCCCTAAATATGTTCCATTCTATTATGCCCATGGGCAGTGGCAGTAGGATTTTTTTATATAGCAGAGAAAATTTCAGTAGAGGACCTGGGACCTTCTTGCTGTGAGACTGTTGTACTAACCTCAGCAATGCCATGCTATGTAATGACATTATTAATTAAAGTGTGATGTAGGCTTTTAAATATAGCCCAGCTGTAAATTTGACCTTATTAAATGGTACTGTAACAGACGTCAAATATCTCTCTTTCCTCTACTTTTTCCCAAATTGGAACCTATCACGTCAGTCTGGTGTTACACATTCTGAAGTGATGTGTAGTGCATATCTAAATCAATATTGCGGTCCTGACTGATTTCTATTGATCAGTCTACCCTCACGTCCTAGCACAGTAGGGAAAAGTGCATGGTAAATATAATTTCTGACAGTGTGACAGGAATAAGGAATAGTCCCGGCTCAGATTTGAGTTCTTAGGCTAATCATCCATGATTACAGCCTTGGAAGCCAAAACACACTCCATGTGAAAGGGGCTGTTTCATCTGCATGCTGCAGAAGCATGACTGGCTGACAGAGTTACCTATTCTCCTGAGGGCTCTCACTCTCCTTCTGCCTCTATTGGGCTGGCCCGCAGCAGGTCTCAGAGCCCCCCGGGACTGTCCTGGGAGACCTGGACAACATTGGCAGCAGGCGGTTTAGCTGTGTCATTTCGCCGCGGTAAGCTACGGACAAAAGCATCTCTTGTTGTCGCAAGCTGTTTGTGGTGCTGCTTTCCCAGCCCTGTGGAAAGGAAAGGACAGCCAATGACCAATGCCAAACAAACCTGCTCCAGCTCACCTGTGCAGCAAGGAACCGAGTGACCCAGATCTGGATGGAAACCATTGCAAATATTTCCCAACAAGGTCTGTGGAAGAACCATTTAGTTGGGCCTCTCAGCAGGGAATTTAACTAACTGTAAATGACTCTGACTCCCTCCAGTTTGTGTCATCTGTTCCTAAGCAGTAGTAAACAGTCGGTCTACCATCAAACCGTCCAGCATGTAGCTCAGTGTGATGAAAGGTGTTGACTCAAGTGTAAACCTTCAGTGCTCGGCGTGATGTGTGTTTATCTCATCATTCACTGTAGAATTTATCGACATGCGACAGAACATGTAATGAGAGTGATGGTGTGATTAGAATTAAAGTTGTTGTTGATTAGCAGTGAATCTGTTTACTGGCTTGTTTGTGCAGCTCTGCTGGCAAAGCGACCATTTTTGTCCAAAGTACAGCTCAGTTTAGAAGTGTAAGCCATGCTGCAAATATTTGGCTTGGCCACGGAAATTGAATTATATTGGCACAGAGAACCTAGAAATAAGAAACAGCAACCTTGGGAACAATTACGCAAAGTGCTACTGGTTTGCCTTTCCATCCAAAAAGGAAAAATATGTATTAGCAAAGCTTATCAGCCTAAAAACACAGTACAGCAGTTGTTGCAGGTGATTTTTTTAGCACTGGGGAGTAGATGTTTTGAATTTGAACTTCTGGGGAGTTCATGATTTTGTCGTTGTTTGGTGTTGTGCGTAGCAGTGTGAATGCAAAGCTGTGGTAATTCCAGCCAAGGCTAAAAACAATAGGAAAATAGGATTCAATAACATTTTAGTATTTGAATTTAGTTGAAATTATTGTTGACCACTGAATACAATTTTATTTTATTTTCATTTAGCCTGTGAATTACTGTTAAAAAATGTTGTCATTTTCCTGAGGGAAGACATTTTTGGCAGGCCCACAGCAGGATTGAGCATGCACAAACTAATAAGGTCCACTAAGGCCCTCAGTCTGTTTGATTTGGGGCACAACATTTATGAATCCTTGAATTAGCACCTTTCTTCTATATCCACAAAAGCATAGGGTTGTTAGATTTTATGAGGCCCTTATCAGTGGGGCACTGGCAGGGTCTGCCATTGAAGCCCCACCTGCAGAACACAGAAAACACCAACCCCATTGCTCTCATTGACACAAACACTAACACGGCTAGCCAGCTAGCTAGCTAACACGCCATGCAACACTTTAAGCCAGCTTTGTTTGCTCACAGCTGAGGCTCAAAAGAACGGCAGGACCGGTGCAGAAAAGGGCCAGCTTTGACAATTTTCACACAAAGGGAGCACTGTTGGCTAACAGTGAGTGGCCTGTTTCTGGGAGGTTTGCACTGTTCCTGGGGCCCATTTCATGGAACAGTTAGCAAGGCCAAAGGCAGCCCGTGGACTGGAGTGATAGTTAAGGCCTGTGAAGCCAAACCTGGTTCTAGCCCTCTGTCTCTCCCTTATGTTGCCCCTCCAAAGAGTAGGGATGCTGGGTCACGCAGGTGTCCTTGCAGACTCACATCACATTAGCTAGTTAATTGTCAGGGCATGCTTTGGCAATTTTTGTCGTCACTATGTGTGTCAGAGAAATATAATAAAGAACATTAATTTACAAAAAACTATAATTTCAATATTATAGATCTAATTTGTAAAATCCAGTGGGAGACATATTTCTTCATATCCATACTTGAGCAAAAGTAGCGATAGCACATTCAAAAATTAAATATAAAAAAATTGCAAAATTCGTCTGTCATGTGTACATTATAATCTAATCTTGTGATTAACAAAATCTGTATTCTCGTCACTACTACTCCTCACACATCTTGAAGAGAACATATAAACCATGGCTAAATGCAGAAAAGCAGCTACCAAGCTAACCAATCTCTCCAATTTAACATTTTCCACAATATTCAAAACTTCACGTTCTCAACATAAAAAGTACTGATACTTGTGGTATTGTAACACATAGTGTAGAGTAAATGTATATTTTATTTTGGATATGTATTGGAGGCATTATTTTCCAAGTATAAATACTCCACATAAATACAAATTCTCCCAAATGGAATGACATACTTTTACTTTACACCACTGGTAAAATGTCACAAGCCATGATGTGAATAATCACTCAGTACATGCTATAGATGTTTTATGGGATTATTATACATGTAAACTGTGTCTGGGTTAGAGAAAGGATGTGGTCCGCTTCAGTGGTCTTGATAAAATGTCATGGAAACTCTGGGGGAAATTATTCAGGTTAAAGGAAAACAGTGCAGGCAATCATTAATGGGGAGATTACCACTAAAAAATAAGCCAAAGTTCCTCTTGAGCTGCTTGTACTATCAATCACACAAATGGGTTTAGACCGATCATTCATTTAGTTGAACCTCCAATCCACAGTGTTGGTGTCCGAGAGGATGCTTCCTCCAGCTGCAGCTGCTATAGCAGAACCAATCACTTGATTTAGCCTTAATGGGATGGAGAGCCCAGAAATACGGTTTACGTGGTGAGAAGGGGAGAGAGGAAGAAAGCCCTCGAGTGAAGAACAGAGAGAGATTAATATCCAGCCTTCTCTCCTCCTGACCACAGAGTGGGCATAAAGAGCTTGGCGCCTCAGTGATGTCAACCCTAGTCGTGCCTGTCCTGTAGTTTTCAGTTTGGTTTGGAGAGACCAGGCGGCCTGGCCTAGAGGGGTTGGGAGGACAGGGCCCAGGGTTTCCCACATCACTCAAGGGCCTCTGATAGGCGGTCACACAGGCCGGTAATGACAGGGGGAGAGATTTAGTATTAAAGTCTTCTTTGCTGCCTCTTGTGCACTTGCCTGACGTCAGGCTGTTAAATACGGGGATGAGGGCATGGCATAGCCCATACGGAAAGGACTTAGACCTGTCTTGTGTGAGAGAAACCTGGCAGGATCTCTGTCCAGTGTTGCTAAGGACACAAGTTGTACACACCAAGTGGGAGAATTTGGGATCGCAGTCGATCATTGATGGGATTTGCATGCCATAAATATGAATTTTGTTCAATTAAATTCTGATAATATTGAAGAAAGGATTTGTATCCTTATAACCCAGTGACTCATTGTACGTGGTTTGAAATTCACTGGGTAGACTCCAGTTTAATAATATAGTAATGTTGGCCAAAACTACAATACAAATTATTCCCTGTAGTCTTTTTTTTATTTTATTTTTTTCTAAGTCTTGGCTTTCCACCTTTGCGGTTTTATAACCAAAGTCCCACACTGCTGAGGGGTTTTCCCATGTTATTTGTGGAGCTTTATAACATTTGAGTTCATGACTAATGAACTGAAAAAACAACTAGATGGCTCTACACTGGTTTGAAAATGTCATACACTCAAACTAAAAGAGCTCATTGTCTCAGCATGTTTGCAACTCAACCGTACAACCAATACCCGGCGCAGCTCAGCAACATTAAAGCAGCCGATCGCTGCACCTGCATCCACAGATCATCACACCATTGTGGCATTTAAAGAAAAGGCCTCAGTCAAACACGCCCCTTGACCTTCTCCAGCTAACATAAACTAATTAGGCATGCTCTGAAAGGACTGGTCTGCCAATGGATTAATCAGCCTTCACAGATCTAGACCATGCAATTCTGCTCTGGCCAGCTCTCCCCACTAGAACCTCATTATCTCACATTTTCAAAGGACCGCCATGGCAAATAACAGAAGGGGGTTACGGCATGGAGAAACAGAGGAGGTGGTGGTGCAGGAAGGGGCTTCCCTGGTTCCTCTCTTCTCACATCGGACTCAGAAAGGAAATGTCAAGCGTGAAGCTCCAAGAGTGGTCAGTACTGCTCAGTCCAGCGTGCAGCACAGAGGGGGCCTTTGTCTACCGTCACTTAGCGCCAATTACAGCCCGTCAAAATAGTTTTTCTGCTGCAGGGCGACGTGTTAATGGGCCCAGCGTTGGGTGTGAGGAGCGACCTTGTCCACACACACCAACCAGGGGTCAGGGGTTAATAGGGCCCCTCTGATGTGGCGGATGAGATTTCGGCAACCTTTAGCTGGCAAGGGAATGTCAGGGCAAAGCCTGTAGAATGTGATACAATTAGGTGGACAGCCAGCCGTCCTGAATGGACTTTCATCCAATATGTGGGACTGCAGCAGTAGCTCAGAGCAGGTGGGTCAGTTACTAGCCAAACAGGTGCCACAGAAGGTCAAAACCCCTCCCACATGTGAAAGAGAACACAGGTGAAGACTTGAACACCACACTTTTGACTCTTAATTGAAATGAGCAGCAATTGAAAATCCTGTTGAACAAATAACTACTCCTTGAGAACAGAAAAGGTCCCTTGGTACTTGTAAAAAGGTCAGAGACCAGTCAGCCATCTGTAGCATTTCCCATCCCAATCCTGAAGCCATGGAGTTGAAATTTGGCCCATACAGAAGACTGGGCCAGCAAGCCTGCAGACTGCCCTCAGCCAGACTTGGAAGCTGACTATGCTACAATATGAGAAAGTGAACTTGGCACGATTGATGTCTGACGTATACTGTATTCCCCCAGTTTAAGTAATCAGTGATTATCTGATGCCAGTTGAAAAAATTAAGTGCTCATAAGAACGAATTGTTTAACGTGTGAAACTGAGGTGAGCATGTGAGCACAAACCCAGGCTTTACACCAAAAGTGTGGGAACAGAACCAATGCCAAACTACCCATGAGCACTCAAAAAGCTTGCAGCACTCTGCCAGGAAGAGCCAGAGATTTTTGAAAAAATACCCTGCACCACACTGAGCAAATCCAACCACATGCAAGCCTGTGGGAACCAGTGGATGACATCTATCGGCACATGAATGCTCTCAAAATACTTTCTGGAATATTGGTGTAGAGATTGGTCTTTTCAAACATCCTGCGCCCCTAAGCCTTTTTAAAATGGCTGTGGTGAACTGCCCCCCAGCCTCATCTCCTTAATGATGAAATAAAGGAGGTGATTAAACCCAGCCAAATTGGATTTGTTTAATCTGCCTCAAGTTTGAACATCCTGTGTAAACACAAGCGTGTGCAGATGCCGGAAACACCATGGCTGGAAACTAAATGCCCACAGTTGACTTTGGCAGTGAATCAATAGAGTAGAGGGGGGAATGTGGCCTGAACAGGGGCTGGAAAACTTCTATTGTTACTGGGAGGGTCAAAAACTCATTCTTAAATCCCAAATGACTAAACTGAATTGGTTTGGATTGATGATTACTATGATGGTGGGTTAAATGTTGAAGAAAAAATAACTGTATCTGTATTTTTGATAATAGACAAAAACCCACAAAATGTAGATCATTTTCAATTATATTATTATTGCCAATACTCAGATTACTTGTGCACTAGGAAGTGTAAACTGTATCCGATCAACAAACTCTTAAATATACAATAGGCAAGCTCTGCTGATGATCAAAATGTTATGACAGTGATATTGAAAAAACACACACATCAATGCAATAATGCAGTGAAATTCCACACGAGGTTTTTGTATTTTGACACAATTTGGTTACACTTGGCGTTGACTTGCCAGGTCTGTACTTTTTGAATGAACCCTTTTGTGGCCCCTGTGCTATCTCCCCAGTAATTCAAAGATATAAGTTATGCGTGGCAAAATAAAGATTAATCAATCTGCTGAATAAATAGAACTGTTGTGCTATAGTTACAGTAACGCCTTGTAAAGCACCTTACACAAATTTCTCGTACAACTACCTGAATGTATGTCTATGTTTCTAAGGGGTTAGGGTGATCAGAGGGTCGCTGGTTCGATCCCCCGCTCCTCCATGTCAAAGGTCCCCGAGCAAGACTCTAACTCCAAATTTCTCCTGACAAGCAACCTTGCCTTGCTTGGTTACTTCAGCTAGCAGTGTGTGAATATGTATACAGATGGTGAATAGGAGTAGGTACTTTTGAGCCTACAGTGAACCTTTTTGCATATAAATAAGCAGATATAAACTTATGTTTTGTTTTATGTTTTATTATGTTTAGTCGTTGTTGAGGCTTTTCAACATTTTTCAACGACACTGTTCCACATATTCTTAAGGATCCATTCAATGAACTACATTTGAATATCTCCAAAAATGTCAGTGACATAGTTCAGATGCAATTTTCCTGAAAGTCATTAAATTTTGTAAAAGGGTATCACTTTGAGAGTTCATGTCTTACAGTTCAACAACCTTTAGGTTAGATCTTCATTACATTAATGGTTTTACAGCCCTATTTCACAACGTCCAAGTCACAAATCTTTGCCAACCAACATTCTGCTTCTGTCTCTTTTCATTTTTTAGTTTATTTTATTTTTCAGAGATAAGTGAGAATATCACTTTGACTTGATAGGTTTTGTGGGAAGGTCTGGCCCAGCACCCCCTCAAGCCCAACTCATTAAGGAGTGTGTTTTGGGGATTGGGTGGAGGAGAAGTGAAGGTCACCAGAGGTTAATTCCAATCGCAGTGCCTTTTTGAAGCAGCATGACAAGATGTCTCCTCTGCTCACAGATTGGATGAGTTCTTAGTGAGGAGACTGGCCTGATGACAACGTGTGAAGATTGAGTCACACATGCAGCACATACACATTCCCTGTCCCTCGCATGTATTGAATATGTGTGTTTGGCACAGCACATAAATGAACACATTTATTGTCAAAGGGTTTAACTATGTTTTGAGGAGCATATTTGTTGTATTCTGTCTGCCACAACAAGGGCAATGCCAGCAAACATAATTCTAAAACCTAATTTGGATGTTTTGACAGTTTTACCATTCAAGTGATTTACTACATATGATGTCTGGAAGTGCTGATATGTGATTGTGCTGCCCTTGTTCTTGCTGTGTTTTATTGTTTTCATCACCGCAAGCGGCTGCTTTATGACTTATCAAAGTGCTACACCTTGATGTTCAAGGAGCCAATAAGGGGAAGAGGAAGAATGAAAGAAAATCACTAGAAGTCTGGGAAGCAAAGGAAGTGACCACAGAATACTGAAGACATAACAGCAAAGAAGGAAAGGCAGGATCAGAAAAAGCAAGAATGTGCGACAGAATGCAAAATAAGAATGAAAAGAGGAAAAAAAAACAAAGACAGGCGAGAAAGAGAGCGGGAGATGTGGGCCATTCATAAGCAGACTTCTCCAAGGGATCTCGGGCCAGCACACCTGCTACTATTCACTTCAGAGGAAATAGACACTCTGTGGAAGAGAGGCTCTTGGCCTCGGGACAAAACCGCTGCAGCGCCAAATTAGAAACAGGAAGGACTGTGGGTAAGGCTCAGATTAAAAACGCACTCCCCACATGGACTCAATATACTGCAGCCCTGATCCCGCTCTGGAAACCCAAAACCAAACAGCACTATTTTATGTCCCAGTCAACAGAACGCCTGCTGTTTGCACAGTGACAGTACAGAGATTCAGTCCAATGTCAACCCCTGAATGTTGGTAAACTCTGGCCCTCTAAATGCTGCTCATTCTAATGAGGAAAATGGTTTCTAACTATACTTTATCAATTTTCCCAGTCACAGCAAAGGGTACATAATGATAGTGTATCTCAAATGTATTTTCATGAAGAATGATTTCTCCTAGACATGGCATGTGATACTGTACCAGATATGAGGAATTGTGGATGTCCACATATGCAGTCAAGTCAGGAAAAGTTCTTGCCGCTGTCAGGGACAGCAGTATATGAGTATATGCACAGGAAGATCATAAGGTTGTAGCACTTTTGGTAGCAAGCTAAATATTATAGTAGCACGAAGAAAAATTTTGTAGCACACCCAGGTAGACGGTTAAACATGTTTTATCAGTCAAAAATACATTCACATTTAAGGTTGTTGTTAACTAAAGTAGCATGTTGTGTTCAGGTAGCGAGGGATTGTTGTTTTTTTTAGTAGCTGCTTTGGAACAGAGTAGACACTTCAAAATACATTTGCCAGGACAGGAAAATGCACGGTATTGAATTGGTCAGAATATAAACGGGGTTTCTTCTCTTAGAAATACTTCTGGAGACGTGAGTTATACTTACGTACATTTATATATTAGTAGACAAAGTTAACCAATTGAGTAACAACAACATAATGTTACCTCTCTGCTGAGCTTTGTGTGTGGAGCAGCAGCTCTGCCCTCGGTGAACCAGAAGAGTGCAGAAAAAATTAGCGTGCCCATAAATGACATCAGAATGCGATAGAAAGTCTCACACTGCATTGAAATGAAACTAGTGCACATAGGTTAAGTAAATACAATAAATAGAAATAGTCTCTACTGCGTTTTTGTTGCACTGAGTTTCTCTACTGACCACGGGAGGGGCTGCCACTCCACACACGGAACTGGATAGAGCAGAGAAGAGACAGCGAACCAGGTGAAGAACTTGACTACACTTGTAATGTTACCGTAAACGAAATGTTCCGCGAGTAAAAAGCCAAGTGTAATTTAAGTGTAAATCTTTTCGCAAAAATGATTCTTGAAAAATTGGGTGTCTTATTTTCTGATCAATACAGCATTGTTTACAGATATGGTACAAGCGCAACTCACTCACGCATGTGCAAATGGATACATATTTCTCTTCATAAATAATTTTTAATTGCATATGCTATCAAAACAGCCACTTTGTACAGCCCTGAATAGAAAAATTGTCCTCAAGTTAAAAAAAAAAAATCCAGAATAGAATCATGGGACTGGGACATTTCAGGATGAGGAAGGTTTCACCTTGTAGATATACACGGTACAGGCAGTAGTCAACTTATGCATGCACAAAAGAGCTAAGCTAAGTTCCAGTTGCTGTAGTTGTCTTCGACACTCTTCTGGAGTTTGCCATCTCTCAGCAGCATGAATTTGATGCACATGCATAAAATGGGAGGACACAGCGCTGACTTTCCCACATACAACCGTTAGGGCAGCTAACCTTGTCAACAGGCAGCCAGCAAGAACTAATGATCCATAACACAGTCTTTAAAGGAGAGAAATGGTGAAACTAGCAAGAAGTCTTTGAATGCACCAGAAGAGGAAATGAATATTGATATATGCCTTCTGACTCCCTCCTTTGACCCTTGACTTCTGAGGGGTTTCTCCTCTGCTGATGGGAGCTGTAAGGTATTTCCTGCCAATTCGGGTACATATTCACCAAATCTGAGTGAGAAAGGAGAGCAAAAAAGGCTGCTTTAGTTTAAAAAAAACCAAAAAAAAAACCTCCTTTGTACGGCCTAGGATTAAGGAAAAAAATACGTACTCATTCTCATACATTATTTCCATTTACTCATGGTGCTGTCCAAGTAGTGTGTTCCCCTCAATCTATCATTTCACTGTGGTCACTGTTGGTAGAAAAGCCTACTGTAATTATTCCTACAGATATTGAGGACATCTAGAGGTTGTTTCTCCTCACTGGAAAACCAAACTGTTCAGGTCTAGTATTCATTACGTGAAACTCAACAAGGCTTCAGGGAAGGGTTCTTTCAATAAATATCTGAATGGAGAGATACAAAGACAGAAGGACATGTTTGTATCTTTGAGAAGGAAGAAGCACGACAGAAAAAATACACACTAATCCAGTTTAGGAACAGCAGTCATTCCACCAACTGCTACTGTCCTCTTCCTCCCCTGTTTGTTTGATGTGGCTTTCCACTCACTGCAGCCTGCGCCTCAAGGAAGCTATGAAGGAGTGCATTCACCGCAGGTTCGCTGACTGATGTCTGAGCCAGGCGCACTGATGGATGCACATACATAAACACACATGTACATATGCCATTATGCCAGACGGGGAGTGTGCTCAGTGGTGCTACTCCAAGAGGAAAACCTGCCATGACATCACCCAGGGGAGTGCAGGTGCAGGGCCGGGACAGGAAGTGAGTCACAGGAAGCTTGGTGAGGCAGACTTTGCCATGCCACTGACAGGCTGTGGGAGAGCGAGGTGAAACAGTGTGAGTTACACCACTAAACTGGCAGGCCAGGGCCCTCAGGTTGTAGTCCTGCTCTTTACATAAACAGGCATCTCGTCTCCCTCCGCAATCAGGATGATGAGGCCTGCTTTTTTTTTCTCAGCTTCCTCTCTGGGTAGCTACCCTGTATGCCTTACAGACACAATGCTTAAAGTTTTACTTTTGAGCAAGTTTTTACACAAACTGTACAATATTATGCATTTGTAATTTCCCCCTTTTTTATCATTGCCACATTACAGATGTCCAACACTTCGCTCAGTTGCCAAATAGCATCTGAGCAGCAGATTCTAATTTATCATCAAGTGCACTTTGTAGTAGCGTTAGACAGATATGGGTTTCTAGATGGGTTAGATTGGATAATAACCTAATTAATTGGCCTGGCATCTATCCGTCTATCAGTGCTTGTGTGTGTGAGTATACTGCAGTAGTTTCACCACCTAATCCTGAAAGGAAAAATCTAATTTTTAGACTGTCTGCATATTTCTTTGTCATTCTGGCAGTCAGTATAGTGATACATCCATTTTTCACGTGTCCCTCAGTCATAAATCTGCAGCTTTCACGGTGAAGATTGTTCTGTGTCTTGGGGCAGCTTTCATGCAAGGAGGAACTTCCTCTAGGCAAGGATAGTTACTATGCCCTCCCCATCCCATCCATTAGTTCAGTGCTACAGTGCCACTCAGTGCACAATGTGGGTGATTGTCTTTATTTCAGGGAACATGGAAGTCCTCTTTGTCATCCTTGGGGTTTCATATTCTAGACCCATCTAAAGAAAATTATCAAATTGTGTTGTATGATATTGTACGGATGTGTACAGCTCAGGCAGTGTTCACATCAAGTATTTGAAAATGTAGTCTGCCAACTTTGTCAGTCAGCGCTGCCCCGGCACTTAGAGGTGTGACAGAATCACATCAGATGGGAGATGGGGCCATGCTCATAGATCTGCTGTTTGGACTGATGGATGGATGGATGGTTCCACTGTCCTTGACAATGGCACACAGTCTTTTATACAAAGCTTATTACTCTAATAGAAAAAGTGTGCAGAGTACCAGAGTACCACCCGTGGAAAGAGAGCCTGTTTCCCCTGGCGCACTGTATCTGGTTCAGCACCAGCTTGTTCTCATAGACCACCAAGTGAGGCCCCAAACTCCATAACAAGTCTCTTTTCATTGCTGGGGATCAGCTGATGCACTTGGTTGGACTGGGTTCTAGGCTTGGAGGTCCTCAAGGTGCGGCATTGGTACTTTGCAACTCCGTGACAATGATGTTGTCAGATACTGCGCTTCTTTTGGAGGTCAACGTGTTTGGTGATATGACCTATTTGATTTGTGATATTTTGTCATAATTTCGTCTTTTTTGTTGGTAGTTCTGAAAATCATGCCCAAACATGTTTAATTTCATAGATAACAAATTGGCACACACCAATATTCTGCCAGACAGCTCGATCACAGTCGTACAACGTCTATGAAAATAAAGGACAAATTGCCTTTTTTTTTATTGATTTTATTGAATTTAGGAGCATAGCATTTTATTGTGGAACTGTAAAACCAACTGTTTCCCTAGATTTCTAGCTGTCATCGATTGATCTTCAGCTCGACACATGACGACTGTTGACATGTTAACAGTCTTCTCTCATCTGTAACTTTGTGTTTATAATACGGATTTGTGTTCGTAATGGAAGTTAAGGAAGTCAAAAATACGCACAGCTTATGTCCTTGTTGTGAACAACTTTATATAATTTCACAAGAAAAGGAGAAATGAGCATGTTATGGATGGCATACATTTTTTACCATTGTGTGTCGAGGTGCCAGAGATGCTGACAGATTAATATGGATATTTCAAATTTCACACCATCACAGTTATATTAAGTCTCATCTCCGATCAGAATTTGGTTGCTAGGTGAAGTAAAATCTTCATTAGCGTCTATGGAAATTTGTGCTGTCACAGCTCAGTTTTATAAATCTTTCTGAAACTCACTTACTTAGTTTGCTCAACAAACAGAGCTGCAACCCACAATTATTTTGATTATCAATAAATCTAGTAATTATTGGAAAGATTGATTGATTAAGCAGCAGATTAATGCAACAATTAATCACTATCTCATCAGTGACTCTTCAGCTTTTGCCTTGTCTTGTTGCTTGTATTAGGCATGTGTTAGCTCACACGAATGGCAAGGAAATTTAACCAAAATGCCTTTTAATTGTTTATGGCAAAAAATTTGGGGTTAAAAAATAAATGTGACAGGGGGCGGGGTGGCTGACTGGATTAAATCTGGACCCATTGCTGCATGTCATCCCCTCTGTATCCTGTCCTTTGTCTCTGTCGCTCCACCATACCTATCATAATAAATCAGAAATGCAGAAAGAAAAAATGAAGTTAGTTCATAAAATTGTTTTACCCTCTTTTTAGTTTATGTTTTACTTTCTTTTAGCATTAAAATGAATAAATATACCCAGCATTATAGAAAATTATAATGAATTTGAGCTTAATTTGAGCAATTTTGACAGTGTTTCATAGAGTAAGGAAATCCCACAATGCAATACGACGGAACCTCCTAAATCTAGGCCCCTAGCCCCCACTGTCTAGGCCAGCTGAGTCTGTAGAGGCATTAAGGATCCACCAATGCCATTACATGGATTGGGACCTTCACCGGAGACTTTTTTTTTTATCATACATCTATTCCAATTAATATAATTTATATAGGCTTTCAAGTCTTTCTGTTAGAACTAATAATAATAATAATTAATTTTGTTATTGTTATAGTTTATGTATAGTGCCTTTCTGTAACTCGAGGTCACTATCCAGATCAGCAGCAATAAAGCAAGACATGCAACAATGCAGACGATGAAAGAAAGATCAGAAAACAGTAGAACGAGACACGGGCCAAATCAGCAGCACCGACTGAAGAGATTAATTCCAAGCTTTGTTTTTATTGCCATCTCTGAATCAGAACATCCCTCATTTCACGATTCATTCATGGTAATACATGAGATTTACAGTGTCTGAGATTGACATTTATTTAACAGGCGTGCTGGCGGATGTCATGTAGCTAGCTTTGATTGATCTCTTCACTTCTTGCTACAAAGATGGAGGTTCCCCCGGTAACCGCACTATGCCTTTCAAGCTCGGGGTGTAGGAGACGCCCTTCGGCAAGGTTCCAGGATCAGTCGGGCTAACCCTTCCCCCCAAACCTAACTGTAACCATCAGAGGAGTAAACACTGACATTAGATCAGTGCAATTCCTCCTCAAGCCTGTTTTAGGAGTCCATATGTGGTCCATATGGAACTCTTTCCTGTGTCCTCTGTGGAAAAATGTTAGTCCACAAACTACAAATGTACACATCCTGAAGTCCGTTCTCGTTTGATCAAATGAGGACAGAATGTAGAGGAATTTGGATTTGAGATAAAATAACATTACACAGCCTACTCCACTTGGCATCCGGCTAAAGTCGAATTTTATTAATCATTCAGCCAAATTTGAAGTCTCACTTAAAGATTTCTCTCCTCTCTCTCGAAGCTTTTGGATACTTACACCTATAGTCTGTCTATTAGAAAGTCTCTGTCATAACTTTGTGTCAGTCCTCTAACGTTTCATTGCCTTGTTCTCCAGAGGAACATAATGGCAGACAGGCTTTTAACTCTGTGCTATAGCTTAACTGCGACGCTGTTCTGCTCCGAGTATTAGGCTATATTATAGTCTCCTCCATTGAGTCCCAGGCAGAGGTAATGATTCCAGCATGTCACTCGAGGCCAACTCCACTGTGATCGCATGGGTGATTAGCTTGTACAGTAATGGCAGCAGCAGAACATAATTTAGGAACAAGCTAGCAATACTTTTTGTGATATTACTGTCATTTCCTACACGCCTCTCGAAATGTTAATATCTAACACTGTAGATAACACGGGTTCACACTTGGTTCACCTGTAGTCACATGTACATTTGCATGGATGTGTGCTTTGGCATGTGCGTGAATGTTATGTGGCTATGTACTATAACTTGACATGACTGTGCAGACCCAATGTGATGTGACTCATTTCTGCCTTAAAAGCTCATATTCCCGTTCCATGACAAAGCACTTACATTCCACACATCACACGTGCGAGAGAATGGAGACTGAGGTTGAGAATGACTTATTATTATTTTATTTTATTTTATTATTATTATATTAAGAGATTTATTTTGTTTGCTGATTATGATGAGATGGTTTTCTCCGCTAGCAGTCAGGTTGGGGTCAGACCAATTTAATTTGCCTGGTCAGAGTTTTTGGATTCAGAACTGTTGTCTGTTCTGTGTTGGTCTAAATCCAACTCAGACACTGATGCGTCAGACTAAGTTCAAATTCAAAACATGGTATGTTTGGTTGAGTCTGAATGGAATGGCACTCCTGGGTCACGATTTTGACTTCAAACCATCGGACCCAATTCAACCTCTAATCCATACACGGCAGAATGAAGGGCTGCGTATGTACTATCATCCACGCAGTCACTCTGGAAAAGTAATTTCCATACTAGCTCTGCTCCTGAATCTGTGGACGCCCGTCTGTTTGATGTGTTCAGAGCTGCAGCACAGATGCCACAGTCTCAGCTATGCTGGACGTCATCTAGCTCGCTGTTCTCGGAATACAGAAAAAAACACCATGTGCACCACCTCTAAAATTAGTGTGTGCAGCATATGAATGAGAAAAGAACTCAAGAAGGGACGACACAAGTACCCGCTGTCTCTCTGCATTTTCGCGTCCCACCTCGGCACAAAGCCAGGCGAGATCTCCCATGGTGACCGAGCATTCTGGTTCATCAAAGATGCACGGCACACCACATACTTTCCAAATCTGGGCCAGTCAGAAATCTGGAAATCTGATTTTATAAGCCTCGTGATTTGGGTTGTTTGGAGCTGCAGATAGTTTTGCTGCGGTTTGCTGTGCAGAGTAAAATGAATAAGCCCTGCCACGCTAGTAGGAACCAGCTTCCAGTGTTATGCTCATCAGTTGTGTGGCTGCTCTGTTGTGTGTTTGTGCGTAAACAAAGAGAATGAAGGACACCTTTAACTGATTTACCAGATGTGCATTGGGAAGGAAGGGGAAAATCTGTTTTCAGAGAGTGACTTTGCAGAGGCCTGTGTAGCAGGTGAAGAAACTCTTGCCAAGAAAGCATATCTCACAGTTGTGCTTTTATAACTAAATCATGGAATACACAGTCGCACACAGTCTAAATCTTTCAGCTCAGCGTGAGGACTTTTGCTCCATAAAATACACAGATTTTTTTTTATCTTTGTTGTTGCATACAAGCACCATTAAACAGGGCGGATACAAGCCGACCACACTTGAAGCCACTGGTCGGAGATGACAGGATGAGCCTGGAAGTCAGTCAGTAATGGCGGAGATAATAGGTCCTTATTACTCTGACCCTTGGCCCCTGTCCTTAGTGAAAAGGTTGGGAGTGGTCCCAGAGGGGCGGCCTGATACTAACTTGACTCCAAAGTGAGAAACCCCAGAAGGTGGAAGAACACTGGCTGACTCAGAGCACAACTGGAACCCAATTCAGATGGGATGGGAGAGCAAGGGGGGACGTTCAGGAGTGTTACCCATGTGTCACCCACCCTGGGAGCAGTATTTCCACCCAACCCAATGAAAGGTTTATGGAGTTGAGCTATAAAGGCAAACCACTAAATCTAACACTTTTTTTAACACACACACACCCCTCCCACTCCTGAGGTTACCCCTGAAAATCTTGGCAGTAACTTTTTTCGGGTTAAGGTTTTTAGTGTTGATTTTTATCAAATGTTCATTACGTTTGCCAGTGAAGTGACTTCCTCCTGAAGTCCATTAAAATTGTGCTGCTGCTACTGGCAGAGCTGCGTTAGAGCCCATGTGCCGGATTGTGGTATGGTGGGGTCCACACGGGAGAAATGGACACCAGATGGGAACATGGTGGGGGGTTGGGGAGGAAATGCAAGGTAAAATAAAATAACACATGCAGGAGATTGAAACTGAAATGTCGTGGGAGGTGTGTGTGTGTGTGTGTGTGTGAGTGAGCGCGCACTCTAGGCAGAGAAGGCATAAAACAACTGGATAGGAAGCAAAACAACCTTAGAACGTAAGAAGTTTATATTTTCATATCTGGTATTGGTTAACAATTCCTATGTCAATAGATAAAATGAAAACCAGTTCGCAAAGCAAACAAACGGGAGTGAAAAGGCTTTGAAATCTGAACGTTTTCATTGAATGAAGTCTCACTGCTCCTAAATGTTTTGATTTACATTTCCTATATAAGTAACAAGCTCATTTTTGTGCGATGCACATTTGTTGTTGAAGAGAAAAAGCCCACCAGGAAACCTTTGAATAGATGATTGAAAAAACAACCACGTTGGTTTTCCATGCAAGCGTATGCATGTGTCTGAGATTGCAAACCAACATTCCACGGTCCCAATGTGCGCTCACATAAAAACATTCTATTTAGAGCATTTTGAGCTGCCTTATGTTCCCTCCAAACCCTTTCTAATGCAAACACAGCAGAAACGAAGTCAGTCAAACTCCACAGACCTCTCTCTCTCTCTCTTCCTTTCTCTTCCCCCCTCTCATTATCTCATCTGCCATTGTGGTCGCAGTATAAATTTTCATCTGCGTCTTTTCTGGAGCATTCATAAGCAATTTAGCTTGGTTTAGAGATTGCATTGTTCCCACTGAAAACATATTGACTCACATGTTCATGCTTGGACTACGTTACTGCAACATATGATATGTTTTGTTTTTGCCAGCCAGTCAGCGTCACTGTCTTCGTGAATAAAACATGACTCTGGAGCTGTTTTTGCTGTCAGTGGATGGTATTCTTTGTGTTACACTTCATTATCTGCTGCTGCTAACTTGTGAAACATCCCTGATATCCAGTCCATTTTTTTTTTCTGTTTTCACTGTCGGAAGACATCAGAGCCTAATGACTCAGAGACAACGAAAGCAGGCGGCCAAACTCTGAAGCTGGGGAGAATCTGTCTGAGCATGTGCAGTGTGTGGACAGGTGCAGATGTGTGTGTTTGCCTTTATTAATTAAAGTTCCAGTAAACTTTTTTCTTGTCCGTCTGCCATGCAGTTTGTAACCTGCCGTGTCTCAAATCGCACTATAAATAAACCCAGTGCCCTTTTCTAGCTTCCACAGAAGCTCTGCAAAACACAGTTTCACCTTTTTTGCCCCCATCTGTTAATGTTGGTTGGGAACAGACAAAAACAGAGGTGCTCTCGTCTCGAGACCCCTTCCCAGGGTTCTTTGCAATGACATTTATTGCACGAAAACATGCTGTGGTGTTTTTCTAATTCTCCCATGGGAGTAGATCGCGTTTGTGGGCTTGTAACTTGTCACTCCCCTCCCGTGACCCTACATCCCACTTCAGGTCATTACACCACTGGCGCCCTGACCTGGGCCTGTCGTGTACCTCGCTACACTTGTATTGTTGTTGGTTTCCAGTTACAAGGAGTTCAGTGCTTAGTTTGCAATCAGCTTGGGCAACTAGTGGTCTCTGATATTTGTTCTGTTAATTTCTCTGGGAATTTGAAACTTTTACTCATGTATAGTCAGCCACGTAGGTCGGCCTCTGACACGCAGACATCCACAGCCGCCGGTATCCACTGCAGCTGATCTTGGAAAACTGGATTGACCACATTTTCGCACGATAAATATACATTATTTATTTACAAATAAAGTGGTTATAATAGAAATAAATACAAAATAAAAATCTGAACATTATACTTCATGTGGTATTGCACCCATTTCGAAATGTACATCAGAAATACATTTTCAAAACCAGTAAAGGAATATTCCTCTGATTAAAATATTTATTTTTCCCAACTTTATGTAGACATAAATATATTCATATATAGTTTTTTTTTTCTTCTTCCACAATAGCTCTGTTTTGTCTTTCTTTCGTATAAATAAAAGTCTTCATTGGGAAACCGGGTGTCCATAATAACCTCTGATGCGTCTTTCTTTCAGTCTTTTGCGCCCCCTCCCTCTCTGCATCCATCCCACTGTCAGTTTCTCACCGGCAGCCGCACCCCTCCACCACCATGTCCTGGTAGTTTTTCAAGATGACCTTTTCGTATTCGTCCAGGTAGAGCAGGGAGATGGGGCTGAGTTCAGTGGGCACGCAGCAAGCTCTGGGGATGTTCGAGTTGACTGAGTTGACCAGCGTCTGCACAATGGCATGGTTGGTAGAATTGAGGTGGTCTGCAAGGGGGAATGGACATTCCCCGTGGCAGTAAAAGGCGTGGTAGCCGGGGGGCGCCACTATCCACTCGTTCCACCCTACATCGCTGAAGTCCACATACAGGGCGTGCCTCCTGCAGCTGGCCTTGTGCTGATGCTTCCTACGTTGTTTGCGGAGTGCTGCCTGACGTTTCTCACGTGTGTGGAGGACCGAATCCCCACGGCCATCATGGCTATATGTCACCAGCAGGGGCCGAGCCTGAGGCCACGAGTCCTGGTCCTCATGCAGAGACCGGCTCACCCTGACATGCCTACTTTGTCTATGGGCATAGTCCCCGTCCCTGTCCCCGTCCTCTGGATGAAACACCTCCACCATGAAGCCGTGGTTGTGGCGTTTCCCAGAGGTCCACTGAGATATGGCAGGGCTGACATCAAAGCTCTCCCAGCGGCTAAAGGAATCCTGCACTAGCCGAGTGTCCAGCAGGCGGGCCAGAGGTTCCCTACTGTCTGTGGCAGGGAGTCCGAATATCTCATAAATGTTGATGCGATGGAAGCCACCACTGGTACCAGTGCTGTTGTTTCGGGAGCTGTTGTTGGGGGTTTCAGCTCTCATGACCTGATCCCTGTAGATACGAAGCTCTGCAGAGGTGATGAGCTCCTCTTCAGGGATGGAAGTGAGGTTGAAGTAGATCTGCTGGGTGGTTCTGCCTTTCAGGCTGGCCAGTGCCTCCATAGACTCTGCAAGAGACAACATGACACACAAACATAGTGTGAGGGAATAGGGTCCTGAAATTCGTGGCAAGTGCGGAATGGAGTTTAGGAATAGCACAAGAATGAGAAACCGCGTCTATGATGAGAGCTTAGTTGGTGTCCAAGATCTATGGTGAGAAAGGTACCTCTTTGTCTCTCTCTAACACATACATACATGCTCAAAAGCTCACAACCCAAAGCTCCACTTTCAGCCAACCAAGTTGCCACGTGGTTATCACGAGTGGGCGTTACTAACTGTCACGCATAAATCATCACTTTTCAAGTATGATTCAGTGTAAACGCAGGCAAACGCTCAAGGTGGTTTAGAGGCATCACGAGTGTCACGCTCATAAATTTACATTGTTAAATGTCAAAAGATGAAAGCATTGCGCTTCCATCTATTGATAAGATCAGACAGAAGAACAGCGATTATCTCCTGTTATGCATGCTTGTCAGCGAACGACTGCCAAACGGACACTTGCCCTTTAAGAATTGGCTGCTGCATGCCATTCCCACTACAAGTGCACATGAAAAATGCCTGAGTCTTACGGACGATCAAAGTTGTGTTTTGAAAGCTGGATACCAAAATCAATATGGAATGAATGAAATGAATAGCAACATAAATGCCAATTGCTGCAATGACCTTTGCAGAATTGGCCGGCTTGGAAATTTTACAATGGGTAAATGTCGAATGTCTTGACGTTAGTGTTGATTAAGATGACTTGTAGAAAAGCCATTATAATGCAAATTCTGGTGAGAATCCATTGGGAAGTTGGCTGCAGAAAGTTAGCTTTATGGTCTGTTGAGTTTTGTTTTGAACTTACAACCAATATGTTGCTG
>OMNV01005625.1:7740-27060 GCA_900303265.1 Brotula barbata | reverse complement strand
AAGTCCAACATCTCAAATAAACATACATTAGGGCTAAAGATCCTCGTGTGATAAGATTTTGCCTTTTTTACCTGAATGCCCCCATTGTTGGGCGGTTAAGAGCAGCGACTCACAAACTTTTATACTTGATTAAATTTAGTTTAAATTATTCCCATATTTTGCTGAGGATCCGAGACCCCTAAATCCCCCAAGAGCCCAGATTGAGGACCATCACTATATATAACATTCAGTGTCCTATTGCAAACAGCTCTGTTCCTGTTGCATCTCTGCATTTGCTGAAAATTTGCACCATAAATATAGTCATAAAGTCAACAGTTAAAACCGTGCTGCTGCCCCCGGCTGTGTATTTTGGGTAATTTTCCATACATAGGAATAGCAATAGTGTGTTTGCTTTAATGCTTTTAAATAACAAGTCGGCTCTCTCCAGTTTTTATGTAGTGTAGAGTGTTTCTGAATCTGACCGTACAGTGCTCACAATCCACCTCAATTCTTCAGTCAGATGGAGTTTTGCTGCAGGGCTGCTAATAGCTGGATCAAACGTGTTTAACGTTTGGATTAAGGCGAACTGATAATGGCATCACAATGTGTTGCTTTTGTAGTTTAAGGGATTGGAGCCTGCAGAGGGACTATCATGTCCTCCTGCTGAACTTCGCCGTGTGTGTCTGTGTGTGTCTGACACCGGATCTGATCACGCGCGCTTCCTACTGGCTGCATTTCATCTTTTCATTTCTTTCCAATTCGTAGCGGTTTATCAATACAGCAGTGGCAGGTTTTTGCCAGCGAGCACATATTCATGTCTCATATTCACAATAATGTGCTGATTGTGTGAGAGCCAAGCGATACAGCGTCAAGTGAAATCCCATCTTGAAGTCCTGTTGTAAAGGAGAGGTTTCCGTCCAATATAAACCGTCTGTGTCTTCTCTCTTAAATCCACATCAAATGTGATTTCTTGCCTTTATATTCCCAGACTCACCTGCGTTTCGGAGCGGACCTGCTGCGTTAGGACAGTGTGTGCTGTCACAGCGGTTGGAGAATCTTTGTTGCATTGTTATTAGCCCATGGGGTGTAGTCAACAGGATTAATGTTTGGGTCATCTCCATTATAAAAGCCCCCATTGATTCCCTCTAGTGACTTCCATTAGGTGATGATGATGGGGCAGGCGGCTGTGTTTTGGCCAAAGCACCAGGCCTGTTTTCTTTGGAGAGATAGCAATAGATTAAATCCCACAAAGATCACAAGATACCTTTGTCTCCTTTTAGGACAATAACATTTTATGACAGATAATCCCAGATCATTTACTTAGCAATTAAAATACTGATGCCCGTGGGTACATTCCATTAACTGAGTGACATCGTGCTCTCCTTGCTGGGCTTTCATTACTTTGACCCAAGAAATACCTTGTTTTGCGTATTAAAATCATGCCAGCTATTGGTTACAGATGATAGTAACACTGGGTGTAAAATGGCAACAATTTGAAAAAACAACAACAACAACGATATTCAGGAAAATAACACCTGAACTTGGTTACTGACATTGTTTTGGTTTTTTTTGTAAATTTGAGCATGTTGGAGATTTTCGGCCTTCACTCTGTAGGCCTCTGATTGACCCATTTGGTTCCTTGCTGTTTCTTGACCAGTTCAACAATAGACATTGTGCACGCCACAATAAAAGCTAAATATATATTCTGGTTTCTCAAATAGAACTGTGTTTCTCTTGTAAAACCAATTTTCTTTGAGTACTACTTTTCAAGGTCCTGCGTGTATATATATATGCAGCATTACTTTATTCTATGAGGCGACATTGTGCAAGCAGCAAACTAACGTGAGAACACACCCAGAGGTTACTACGTAATAGGGATTTCTGAAAAAAAAGCACGTTTCAGGGAGAAATGTCATGGGGATACACTTAAATAGGCAACGATGAACATAGAGTCACTTTTAGAGGCTTCCCACTGTGTTGTGTACGCCAAATATCTCCAAAATGCTACTACTTAAAAAAAGCGTGACATAGTGTGGATGTAAATTTCTAGGAGAAATTTGTAGTTCATCACTTAAATAATTTGTTCCAGTTCATTCATTCATTCACTCATATAGTGGTCATGGCAAAGGATTCATACAGCATACATTTGCTTTATTGTTGTGTTAATCTATTGGCAGCGATAGTTGGGTCTCTGCTGTTGCCAAAACACCACTTGGTGAAACTATAGTGGCCTAAACCCAGGCCCAGGTAAAAGCCGGTCGGCATTTAGATCCTTTAGATTGGAGGATAAGGCCTCACACCGTAAGCTGTGAGGATCTTTAATTACCTGAGAGGATTAGAAAGAGAGGCCTTTATCAGATGCTTTCGCGCTCTCTTTCATTTCACTCCCATTTCTCTCTGTATGTACAAACGTGTGTGGGTGTGGGTGTGCATGTTGTGTGTTTTACGCACACGTGGACGCTGGTACCGCGTGTGTGCCTTGGCACAGCTTATGTCAGGCTCGCACAAAGGAGCGAGTCCAGCCAAAGCTGTGTTGAGGGAGTTGATCTGTGATGCCCAGAGTGGTTTGAGAAGATCGTAGGGCTTTGTGAGCTTCTTAGCCTGATATCTATCATTGTTTTGAGCCAGATGCATCACGCTTATCTAATCGCTGCTGCTGATCCAATTACACGTTGATTGAAAGGACAACATGACAGATTGAAATCCTGGCAGCCAGAGAGGGCAGTTAGAGATATCCTATCTGAAACATAAATGAACGACCTACTGGGGGGGCCCTGGAGAGGTTAAACTGTCACTTAGTCAGATGGTGTCATTACACAACATGACCACAGCAACAATATTCATGGTTCAGAAATCCTGAAAAAGTCTCAGGATTTAGAAATGTCGTTTTCCACAGCCGGTGGCTTTTTTTATATGGACCGTTAACAATTTAAAATTACATTCCAGGCTATACTTGACAACCAAGATAGGGGCCTAGGCCAATTCTGGTTTTGATGCTTATCACCATAGTAACAGTTTCAGGTCATCTGTTGGTTATGCATTGTCATTTTCAGAACATGTGGGGAAGACATTGGCAGAACACATGGGAATATGGGAACTTCAGTTGGGATTAAAATCAGATGGAAACCATGAGTATTGTTCTTTTTGCTTTTCAAAGCAGTGAAACGGGCCCATCAAGTCATCATATAATCACTGGAAGGATATTTTTAAATGTAGAGTTGCCCAGTGTCCAGGTGTAGTAGGGTCACGCTATCATCTAGCACGGTCGAGTCTTAGGTGGCCAATGACTGTGGCCAAGAGAGTCATTTTAAAGGAGAGGAAACTCAGCGTCTCCATCCTGCATCTGGGAAGGATATGAGGCACCGGGAATGACACAGTTCCCCCAGATCTGGGGACCCCAGCCATGATGTAACTGTTGACCACTGACCATAACTGCTCATCATCAATCATGCAGCATCGTTATTTTTAGAGTTAACATTTTAGGCTGTATGTTTACGCAGATTATTTGTCTATGCTGTGATTGCTGTGTACATACAGAGACTTCATTGGATTCTGCCGTTCTCTGAATATATTAGGATGAGTGTGAGCATGGGTTGAGTCCTTGCGTAAGGATGTCTTACTCCATCCAAGACGTTTGCCTTAATAAGTCAATCTTTAATCACATAACAGAGATTAACTGATAAAAGCTTGAAAATACCCCAAAATGATTTATTGTCTTGATCATCGTCATACGGTTCACGGGAGTACTTGTGGACTGCAAGCGGGTTGGCATAAAAGCTAATTCACCACACCACTGATTTATTGGTGACTTCTTGGTGACCCAGGCCAAACCATCAGTTTTGAAAAACAACATATCACAGCATCCATGTGCCCACGGAACATTTATTTCGCTGTAGGTTATACTGAAGATCTTAAAATCCATTTCTTTCTGTGGTCTGCGAATGCATTACTAATATGAGAATACGGAATAATACAATTTCCTTTTTTCTCCTTTGTGTCTTGTTTTCTTTCTCGTTCTGACCATCATCTGAATTCCTTCTGTCTGAAAAATCCAAGACAAAGGAGTTGGAGTTCCACGCCAGACTGTGTCATCAGAAATGCAGACATTGACCTGAGTTCACAATATTTTGAATCTTTGAAACGGACCCAAACTTTAACCCATATGTACTTTTCTAACAAATTTAGTCAGCTTCCTCCCCAGGTGTATTCCCATCCGCAGACATCCTTCACCTTTGGGGAAATCATCACATAAAGCATCATCATCGGACAGCGAATAGATGTCTCTTTTACCTCACAGATGTATCTTTTACTGCATGGAAACCCCCCTAAGGGAGAACAATGTGTAATACATAACACTATGAATCTATTCATAAAGGGGGAATATTTGAGGCCATTTCTGTGAGATCAGGATATTATGTGTTTGGTTGTTTGCGTAGATGCTGAGGAAGAGAAGAAGACATTGATTATTGTCCTCTGTTCACTAAGGTCCCGTACGTTCTCGTTTCTTTGCACGCCACGCAGCGAAGTTTGTGTTCGGCGTGTGTTTGTGTGTGCATCCACGTGTGCTCAGGTTTTTATGAAAGTATGTGTGCGTGCATGTTGCGCTGGATGCGGATGGCGCGGCGTTCTCTTGTCATCACGTACATTCCAGGAGTCAGGGAGCAGACGAAGCCCTGAGATGACACTGCAGATCCAACTATTAGCCTTTCACCTGCTGTTAACAGCAACTTGGCGAGACACAGGTCCTGCATTCCTCAGCTTTGAGACAGATGTAGTCTTAACACAAGGTAACATGCCCACCGTAGATAATCTTCAGAGATGCTGCTCCAAACCGTGGACCAGTTTGTTGCCGTGTCGTGGCTCCAAGTTCATGGTTGAGTAAAGCTGTCTTTTTAATTTGGAAACCAGTTAACTTCATCAGATGACATGTGTTTGACAGGAGACGCACGACAGTTGGGCCATGCAGAGCACGTGCGCATGTTGCATGAAAGAGATTGTGGGGAAATGGGACACATTTCATATAGGTTGGTCCCAAATTGGAAACCCACCAAGGTCAAAGACGGCTAGCTCCAAAGCCAGAGTCAATATTTATGGATGCTGAACATGTGGCACACTTCTCTACCCACTAATTTGAGCAACAAGTCCACCTCCAGATTATATGGCCTCTCAGAGATCACAAGACGGGGTCCAAACCATGCTCGCATGTTTCAAATATTGAGAAGCACGCTGCGAGAGGATGTGCATAATTTAGCCAATTGGCGCACCATTTATTTGTTTTTGTTTTTTTATTTTCTGTGAATAGAGGGCAGCAGGGAGCTTTGATCGGGGATTAAGGGTTAAACTCTAATCCACGGCTGTACTTTGTAATTATCAGTATCTTTCCTATAGATCACAATTTGGTTGACATTCCTTAAAACCAGTTCAGTTTCACTGAACAGTGCAGGCAGTGGTCTTCGTTTATGATACACTTTTCTCCCTTTTCCTCATGTTTGTGCCCTCCGAGGTTTAATGCTATGGCCATTTTACCAAATTTCATGATTTTCAGGAAATTTACATCGAAACTCGAAAGTGCTTTGAATTTTCCTTACAGGTATAACATTAAAGCTTTTAGCCCCATATGGCCCTCACACCTTAACAACAGACAATAAGAAGCATATAAACACACGCTCCATTTAGCTCAGCAGAGATGAGAGGCAGCTCCTTCCATTTTAGAGCGAGAGAGAGGGAGAGAGAGAGAGAGACATAAATACAGGGATCTGCCCTTTGAATGCAGCTCCGCTCATAAAGACACCACGTGTCACTCAATTATACGTCTGCATGATTAGAAGCTTGGGCTACGTAAACAGCCAGCGTTGAGATTTACATTTTACCACTTAAGCACAAGCAGCTGTTTACAGGCTGAGGAAGGAAGGAAAACACTTAGTTAAGTATCTATACATAAGAGAGAATCAGAGGTTTGAAGTTACTGCTCGTCAATTTAATTCTAATAAAATAATTGGCTGTACAAATTGGTTGATTTTCCTATTTCCCAAAACGGCTGCTTCTGGATTCAATTATACATACGTGACAAAGCGTGTATGCTTTTTACAGGATGCTGCACGGACCCCCTCTCTCCTGCCATTACACATCCCGCAAAGGTTTAGGAAACTACAGCGACTAACAGAAACATCCTGGTACAAGTGTTGTGACCTTCACCGTGCTGACACACACACTCACACACACACAGGCAAACGCAAACTGACAGCATTTCCAATTACTCCCCCGACCCGATGAAAGAGCAACACAACATATATTTCATCTTTACTGACACCGCCAACAGAAGGCAATAACGCGTAGTATCGAATGTTTTCGCTTCACCGAAAACCGTGACAGCCAAACAAAATGAGATTACGACACTGTGACAATCTGAACGTCGGCCTTTTCACAGAGGTTGATTCAATCTCATATTCAGCATATTTTATGTGGTAAAGTCGATGATGGTGACAAGGCTACAGAGAGTATTTTCAACGTCATATAGATGAAGGTTTGAACTGTTTCTACACTGCTAAACACTTGAAAATTTCAGCATCCTTGGCAAGTTTGAGATCACATGTTAAGGATGTACCATGTGATTGTCTGTACACCTCCTCAACAGACAGCATGGGCCATGCAGTAACAAGGACTGCAAGAGCAAGGAGATAGAATATACCAGAAGTCGGGTAGAAACAGGGCGACACCACCTAGCTACAGTAAGATCTTACTACGTTCTAGTATTTGTGTTTGAGCCACTATATTTTATGTTTCAAAATGCCTGTAGATGAGATCATGAAAGAGGAATCTTTCACTTCATAGGCTGAATAGAACCCTCTACTCATTTCCTTAACATAATTTGTAGACTGAGAATAAGACTAACATCGCCCCCTGAATACCCGCTCAATGCAAAGATGATGCCATGATTTAGGAAAGACTACATTTGCTCATCCAAGGCTTTGTTTTCTTCCCAAAACCGACTGCTGTCTGCTGAGAGAAGTGAAAGTGAAACTGTGCACCATCACACCTCTTTATGTGCTATCCTATAATTGTGCGGAGAGTGTCACAACACTCCGATCACAGTTACTGTTACAACCCCACCCCCTTACCTAAAGTGAAGTTAATGATCTTTGGAATGTTTGTAATGACGTTGAGATTACCCTGACACAGACCAACCCTACACACGGATACACAAACACAAGCTGCCCCCTCCCCTCTCTGACGCCATGCTTGTTCCTTTGGTGTGAGCGTTCGGAGACGCTATAAACGAATTGACCGTCTAACAGGATCTCCAACCGACTTGGACAGGTTCCACCGATACAAACATGCCATGTTATCCCTTCCAGATCCTCCGCTTACCGCTCCATTTTCATTTCATAATCATCCAATTATTTAAACACCTACGTAGATACATTGGAGTATTTCTTTCCATTGCGGCTGTGGTTGCTGTAAAAATATTAGCAACGTCTATGTATATACAGTCGAAGAGCAAACGGAGGCTCTGGTCGAACGTCATCTGGAACAAACGCGATCCATTGTTACGTTTTATTATGGTAGTGTCGTGCTGAGTCTGATTCCAGCCGCTCAGCCTGCAGGCTTGTCTGACGGGGGGGAGAGAGGTAGCTAGCAGGCTATAGGGAGGACCTGATTGTACTCTGGCTTCCACAGAATGACATTATAGCTGTGCGGTTTCATGATAATAATAATCTTCAGAGCAGCTGTATAAACATTTAACTGACGTCCACTCCCTGGGCATGCAGTATGTATCTTTAACTTCAACTTGGACCAGTCTGATGCAACTATTCATATCCCCGCCCATCTCTCTCTCTCCCTCTCTTTTCCTAACTCTCTGTCTCTCTCTGTGTGTGCTTGAGATACATGATCCATGTTAGTATTTGCTGTACAATGGAAAATGAATGTCCGCATCACATTAAGCTTTCAACATGTGAAATCAAAGTACATGTTAACGGAATAGTCTTAGCGGGATGATTTACTGTGGGGACTCGTCTAGAACAGAGATGTTGTCCTGTTTCGGTTCTCCTTTTTTTCTCTTTTTTTTTGAATGGGACTCAACAGAGGCCAATAAATTCAGACCAAACCCCTGCACTGGCCCCTCACAGTGTTGGCTATTTCCTGGTAACATTTGTCTTAATTCATGGCAGTTTGTGTAAATATTTATGTCACTAAACTAACTGTTCTGTATACAGTAAGCCCCCCAATCTTCCCTGGAATGCGATTTAATTGGCGGTTTCCTCTGTTTATCCCGTTTCATACAGTTATGGGCCAGCTTAGCGTAATGAATAATCAGGTAGATAAAAAGTGGCCTTAAATTAAAAGTCCCCCTTAAAAGAAATCAAATGAAGGTTAATACCCGTTTCATGCCCCCTGTCTGTAATTCACATTCTCTCATCACATGCCAGATTACCATTATGTGTCATTTGTAATACAATAAACAGAGTCCAGATGGCTTGGATTCTCTGGGATATACACAGAGTAACAGAAGCTATGGGAAGAGCTGCTGTATTTTACCGTCCAGTCACTTTGCTGAAGACAGCTATATGGATGCTGTACCCACACAAGTTACTGACTTAGTTCAACTCAAGAAATAATTCAAGTAATATTCCGGTAATTCTACAAGTGTAACGATTTTAGGAGAAATCTGAATTTTGGAGATGTTTTAGGCAGAAGTTGTGTACGTTACATTAAATGGTAAACATATTTTTTAGTTGACAGTATACCTGGACTGTTTTTTTATTTATTTTCTTCATGTTCATTGCAACAACACTCTCCTAGCTATGTCGCATTATGAGACTGAACAAGTAGTAAACTGATGGGAGAAAGCAATGGGAAGCTACAAGCTACGTATGAGACGAGATTATTATTATTATTATTAGTTTATTGAGATGAACTTTAATGGTCCCTTTGCCGATGTTTTAGGGTAGAATGTCTTTGGAAAACACTTTCGGAGGCAATAGTTAACACTTTTGTATCAAACTAAACCTCTTCTAGAGACTTTTTGATCTGTTCCACGGATCCGTCCTGTGTACGATAGGTTCTACTATGGATCCAGTACTTGAAAACCAAATATCAGTAAAAACAAATACTCCAACTTTGTGAAAAAAAAACCCACCGCATGCTCTGAAATCGCATGTGTATCACTGTAAATACAGATTAATTAGAATTAAGAGTGCGTTTTATGACATTTTGACCACACAATGAGAGATTTCTACTCTTCTTCTGCAGCTCCTTGACAGTAGTGAGCCGTACGAGTCTAGTCTCCTTGTTCTTCACACATCTTTAACATTGTGCAGCAGAGCAGGCAATGTAAACGGAAGGAGAAGAAGAAACGAGAGTCTCAGATCTCCCAATTTATCTTGCTTCTTGCCTTGTCATTCCACGCCGTGCCTTTGATCTTTTTATATCCATATCGTGGAGTTACGCCGCAGCAGCACAAACACACGAGGATAAAGGCTGGTCCTTTTCCAGCACACACCAAAAACATACGCAGACACACGAGAAGTCAGCAGGGGACGTAGCTAAACACCTCTGCTATGATGACTATCTCACATCCGACAGTGATTTATCTGTGATTATTTGGCCTCTCGCTATTTGGGGCAAGGGACAAGGAAAAGACCACTCTTTGGGTTTATGCATGGATCATTGAAGAACACTGGGCCTCTTGTCAGTGTGTCGAATTTTACCCTAGAATGAAACATTCTATTTTCCTAACCGGGTTAAGTAATCACATTACCTAAGACTCCATAAAGTGGAACAAACAGTAGCATAGAACCCTGACTTCTCTTTATGTGCCTTGAGTGACAGATTGGCTTTCATCAAAGAGGTAAGCAATGAACTTATGTAGTCATTTTGCTATGCTAAGAATACTAAATTGATCCTCATATGTAGAACATCTGGTGAAAAGCAATTTCCACCCAAGTGTTTTAGTATTTCCTCCTAATTAATTTCACATGTACATGACAAGAGTGAGCGGCCTCCCAGAACCAAGGCACAAAAGACAGCTTTGTTTCACCATTAAAACAGTCATCTGTGGTTCCCGCTTAAAAACACGCAGGCACTTTGACGCTCGAAATCAATGCTGAAAGCAGCTTTTTGGGGAAGAAAGTCACATCTCACGCCTCGGCGGCGCAGTGGGCCGAGGGTTTACGTTTACCTTTGGTCAATCGGTGACTCGCGTAGCAAGCGGGGCATGTCAGGCAGAGTTGCATGAAACAGACATAGGTCAGAGAGAGCAGGCACAGAGCCTGCACAGGAATGAGTGAAAAGTGTGTGCCGAGCCGCCAATCCAAGCCATAATGAAAGAGTGCGTGTTAAAAGTGCAGCGTATTAGAGGCAGTGCTTGGATCCTAACTTGAAACACTTCAAATTGTCTCAGAGTGCCTCAAAGTCACAATTAAGGGAGAAACCGTCAACAGAGGGCTTTTTAAATGTCACTTTTCAAATTGATCTCTGTGCTGTGCTGCAGCCATACATGCAGCATTGGCAAACGTAATAACACATCATAGCATCGGAGATTAAACGTAAATCTGATGCCATATATCAGAGCTGTCTGGGGGGAAGGCGTCTCTGCTTGCACAGGTGATTGTGAGACTGCTGTGAGACACAACAGCTCTTGTTATTACTTGTCCAGATGACAAGTCAAAAGAGCTCGGAGAACATTGGCGTCGACAGATGAAAGTTGGCTCGATCAGATTAATCATTAAAGTGAGAGATATGCACACACCATGGCATTGTTTTTACACAATCTTGATGCCGCTCAATCCGAGACCTCTGTTTGGATAGGGCGTCTGGGACCACCTGGATGAATGTAACCTTTGAGTGCCAAAACCGCACATTTCTCACCTGAACGTGCTCTTTTACAACGGGTTTCCCCCAGGAGAGTCAGAGAGTCTGCTTTTCATCTCCAGAGGAGATTTGATGCGTGGCTACAGAAGAAATAACTGTCCAGAGGTAGCTAGTGGAGATCTTGTCTGTACATACGTGGAGAAGAATGGGTGGTATTTACCCGAACAGATCCACAGGGGAGATAAAAGCAGGTGTTTACAGGAATGTTTGAAGGTGAGGGGAGATGCTGCGTTCTGATAAGAGTTGAGAGGAAGACGGACATTGAAGTGACACACAATAAGAACGTCCTCACGTCTTCCTGTCTTTTCTCTGCTACGTGTGTTTATAGCTACCTCTGACATTGGTCTCACTGAATTTGGCACGAGGGAGCTAACATATAACCATATTTTCATTTTTGGCGTCTTGAACCAGCAGTCAGTATGTTTACGTGTCCATTTAAGGGGAAATCCCTCACTTTTGTTTCCATGGCACCTATGTTGTAAAAGCCGTTCCACCGATTTTAGTTTTCCTGCACGTCTGCATGGGATTTTTCATAAATGAAGTCTGACGTGACATTTGGAAAAATAAACTTTATTGTTCAGAAGCAGCCATAAGGTACATGAAGAAAGCTACTGACGTCAATGTCGTGCCAAAGCCAACTCTCAGTAGATGGACTTACCCCCCCCTTCCATGTTTAGATTTTTTTTCCTTTTTCCCCACAACTTTACCGTTGTCAACAGCAACGTCTTGGTGGTTGTTCGCCCACCTGCCGTTATGACCCCCTACAACCTCTAGATGTCAGAGTGGGAAAAAAGGCGTAACTCTGGATTATCATATTGAAACTCAAATTATTTTTACAAGAATTAATGAATGCAGTAAATAAGTTGTAAAATCAATTATGTGTTGTCCAAAAGCCATGCTGAGATTATGCATTTGTAAATGTGCTATACATGTGCGATATCGCTGCATGTATTTCCTCAACAGGCAGACTCTTGTGCGATGCGGAATCCCATTATGCCATTCATGTATACAGCATCTTTGCTTGAAAAAGTCTGCTGGGATCTCAAATTGCAGTCAGGACAAATACTGTCCAGTTGAAGGGTGCAATGTTTTCAATTTGTCCGTGCGAACTTCTTACTTGCCGTACAGATAAGTCCAAATCTCTGCACAGTAATCGCCACATTGGGGTGGACGCGAATGTACCGAGGGACCGCAAAGTAGCTGCTGTCGCCTTGGAAGAGACTCCACACTAAGCTCCAGCTCGGTAGATGTCTTTCTCTTCAGAGATAAAGGGTTTAAGGATTTCTGTTGTTCCGAAGATGGCTATTATCTTCCCGTTGTTGTGAAGTTCAGCTGCTGCACCCAGCCTCGCACTGGCCGCAGCGAAGAAGCCTTCCATTCTGCTGCAGCTTCAAAGCATTTTTCCTGGGCGGCAGAGTTACAGGCTCTTTGTGGCGTAGGTTATTTGTCAGAGGGTTTGGAGAGTGACTTGTTTGACTCTGTTCTCTGAAAAAGGCCCGTGCGTGAGTGCCGGAGCGGTCTAAAGTTACAGCCGTGAGCCCCAGTATTACAACTCGATGACTGACAGGAAAAATGGGGTGAGCTCTTTTTGCTGGGCTCTAACAAAAACACCAATAAGAAGGAGAGGGAAACAACAGATTAGACTACTGATCTCAATCTGCTCTCCTTTGGTTATTGGGAAATAATAGCTCTGAAAAGGAAGTCATTTAAAAGGGCCTTTAATCAATTCTCCTTTGACGAGCAAGTGGCATGAAAGGCTGCAGAGAGAGGGAGAGAGGGAGAGCGTGCTGCTGTGCGGGAAGCATGGGAGCGATGGGCTCTAATTTGTCTTCTCATGGTGTCCAGGCATCTCCAAAGCACTTGATCACCACCACAGCAGGCCTTGATGCCATGTGTGAGTGTAAACGGTTCCAAGGCTCCCCAGTGGTAAAATCACATTGCTAAAATGACCACCAACTCTAAGTGAAACACTACCCCCTTTTTAAAAGGTCCCATTCAAAACTCACTGGGGTTTTCTTTTTTCTTTTTTTTTTTAAGGCGCATAAGGTAGCAATTTCCCCCAAATATGGCGTGGCCCAATAACTGTTGAAGAAACTGACACCGTGTCAGGGCGAATGAAAGAATTTCTTACAATGCATACGAAACATTTGCAAAATCCCAGCGAGCAAAGACGGCGAAGGGGAACGCAAACGTGTGCAAGCTCAGAAGTCGTACTGTACTACATTCTTGTCATCACTGTAATTCTTTCCCCGGTTTTGTTTTATAGTTACAGTCAGAGACGCTCTGTGTATGGACTGAGTGAGCACTTTGTTCATTCCAAAGCATGCACAAATCTGTTTTAAGTTCAAGAGAGGAGGAACCCTTTAATTTAAACCCTAAAATGAAGTCATTCATTCCCTGCTAAACTGCACCGTGACCCATAAGGTTAGGTAAACAAGTGTCCCTTGCATTACTGTCAAAACACTCAGCCCCTCGCTCTGCCATGATGTAAACTCCCACTATCCTGTTACAGTTGCGTGAGGGAAACCGGGGAATGGTGGAAAGAGGGGAAGAGATGTATTGGTTTGGATGGAGGAGGGAGGGAGTGAGGGAGGGGGAGTCGGTACCTGGAGCTGCTCTCAGGAAGGTGTGTGTGCCACAGGGAAATGTCCCAAAGCAGAAAACTACCAGGACGTGTTAAGGCCGCTGTTTAGATTTTTTAAAAAATGGGTACTCGAGAGAGGTTTTACTTAAATATCGGCTTCTCACCTCTTCTTTGAGTTCTTAGCATATGACTTCACTCTCATAACATTTCAACTCTTTTCCTCAAATATGCCGGATTTATGCGTGTTACAGTTCGACCTTTTCGTCAAAATATTATGACATTATTTTCAAAATGTCTTTTTAATTTTTTTTTTCTTTTTTCTAATACTCCATCATAAGAAACCAAGGGGGCGGGGAGTGTAGGCCACAGTATGCTGAGCCCAGCAGGCCTGCTCAGATCTATTACCAGCTCCAGCTCCAGCACAGGCTGGAATGTGAGGAATCCTACTGGGCTGGGGTTCTGGTGCAGGGGTCCAAACCTCACAATGCTCCTCACACTCGTTTTCCCCTCGCTCTCAGTGTTACATTTGGACAGGAGACTGTAACACAACAGGAATGTGGAGTAATAGTTGTGGGGATCGCTGCTGACCACTATGAGGCTGCAGTCGTATATTGTGAGTGAGAGAATCATCGGGGTTCATATGGTCATGGAAATCATGGAAAAGTCTTGTGTTCCAGGCCTGAAAAAGTAATGGAAAGACAACAAACAAAGTCACGGAATTTGAAACCGTTATCGATTTCTGATTCCGTTGGCTGTAACTGGATGAGAATCGAGATGGGCTCTAGGCCAATCCCTGGTGTCGATGTGTGTCGCCGTAGTAACAGTCTTAGGTCATCTGCAGTCCATGTGTTTGCGCAAACTTGAATGTTGTTTACACAATGTAGGAAGGACAATGCTCTTTTCCACAACCGATAAGGCTCACAGTGCGGTCGAGAAATGATGGGCAAACGTGACCGTAAACATCATCAGAATACAAATTTATATATGATGTCACCTATTCAAACATTTTCCAATTTGTGGAACTGTTTCAAAACGGCAGAGTGGAAGATCAGGTTTGTAAATTTGCCATGCATCACAGACACGTGGACGGGACGAGACTGAATAAAAGAAGGACACGTCTTAAAACCAGAGGGTCTGTGTAAGTCCGGGGACGTCAAACAAATCAGCTGCCTGTTTAACACGACGAATGAGCCCCAACCTTGGCATAAATAAGAATTATCCTCTTGTTATCACTAATGTGACACTAATTGCTTCTTAGCCTGTCAGAGGAAGAGAGAGAAGAGACAGAAAGACAGAGGATGAGAAAAGAGGGGGGAGCAAGGGTAGCGGCCCGGTGCTGAATGAGGGCAGTAATCATTGCCAATGGAATGCCTACACCCATAATCCTCTCTGTCACCGCTGACAGATCCTCTTGACCTCTGGGCTCCTGATGTAAGGAAGGAAAAAAGGAAGTCACAAATTGATAAAAAGGACCTGCGGGGTAGCTGTTGTCTGTTGCTGATCTGCTGTTTACACAGTGACAGTCAGAGTGTAAGGTGCTGCTGCTTTGGCTGTGCCCTTTGATTGTTGCTCTGTGGATTGTGTGCGCTCCAACTCGCGAGGCCAAAGGGCGAGACTTCCATAACAAGTGTGCACACCGAGATAAATGGAGGATAATATTTCACAGGTTTGAGCACTTTGGAAAACGGACAAAAATCCAGATTTCTGCTCTGACATCGGCAGTAATACATTTGTGTGGTTTGTCTGGTAATCACTCACACATTACACAACTATCTGTGAACCTGCGTGTGTGTATGTGTGTGTGTGTGTGTGATGGAGGCACACTGCGATCTATATTTCAGCAGGCGGGCTCGGTCTGAAGACAGGGGCCAGAGCTGTCAGGAGTTTGTCATCGATTCTCTCTGCCTTGTCATCGGTCTTATCTGATCGCTCCGTGTTTCTCGCTCCATGTTCTCCTCCCTCACAGCTAATGGAAACACACACTCCCCGAGCGCAGGACATTCAAGGGAGGGCCTGGTGGACACAGTTTGGTATTTTCTCTTTGATTTGATATTGTCATTAGTGTGCACTATATTAATCATATGTAGATATGATGAAAAGAAAGTAAACCTTGACTGAGGTGGAAGAAACTACAATCAGCTGGGAAAAACAGACAAAGCCAATAAGCCCATGGAAAATTTCATATTTTTGAATGTTGAATACGTCATGTGACTTTTTACAGAAGCCGACTTATCTTGGGTTGTTTTTTTTTTGTTTTCTTAAGATAGCATACTTTTCTGGAGGTCTGGTGGAAACCAAAGTGCAAACCAAGTGTATTTTGTTTATTTAGACATTTTTTTTCTTACCATTTTATGATAATACATTTATCTGTTCATATGTGGTCATAGTTGCAGATCACACTTGATATCTGGCTGTGAGCCTCCTTTGGAGACGGTTTGGAAATAAACATGGAGGACAGCTTAAGCATTGGCAGAAGAGCAGGAAAGTACTCATCACTGTGTCACATATGAGTTAAATCAAGGCCTGATGAACTAAAACATATTTGTATGTGAGTATAAGAAGATCTCGGGAGAAATATTAAATAATACGATGGATGGCTTCACTTAATTGAGATAACAAGGCAATCATCTTGTCATCTCAGGAAAACAAAAAATGACAGACATCCTCTCTGTTTACATCAACTTTAACACACCGCTCCTAATTCAAATGAAAATTTGTACCATAATGAAGACTTGTGTCATAAAAATATTCAACTATAACTATTTTCAATAACTATCACCAGTAGTGATCACCAGTAGTGATAGTTATTGAAAATATAATTATATTAAATGTCTAATACAAATTTGTGGCTATATTCACATAAAACTAGATAATAAAAGAATGTTCTGTCGTAGCCATTATTCTCTGTATGTTTTTGGTCATGTTTTTCAGTAAGTCACCATAGTTAGCAGGAGAAACAACTTTAAGAGTCACAGAGAGGCTGTACATTACCATTATTCTATTTGTTGCGTCATGTACTGAGTTCACTGTAGGACTAAAATAATTTGCCAGTTGCAAAGCAGTGTCGGTCCAAAAAGTTTACACCGGTATCGGATCGGTACTCGGTATCTGCTGATACCCAAAACCCAGAGATCCGAATCGGTATCAGAAAGGAAAAATGGTATTATAACATCTCTAACTATGATAACACAACATATCATTTATAGTCAGAGAATGGCACAATCCGATCACTTCTATTCATGTAAATGGGCTGTTTGCAGTAAATCATTGGAGTGCTGACTGCCTTGGAGAACGTAGGTCTACTCTGCATACAGCCAGCAGCACGCACGTTTGTTGTGTGTACAGCCGCGTCTTTACTTTTCTGTTCTGTTTGTAGTACAGATCGTATAGTGGAAGGCTTGGATGATACTGCAGTGGATCCTACTATGTGTCTGTGCATGCGATCGTCCTGTTTCTGGCTGCTCGGCTCTTCCTCCTCCCGGGTCTGCTGACAATTCATTTGACAAACATGCAATCACCGTAGTTACAGACAGCCCCTTTAGTTAGGGTAGAGCGCTGTGTGAATTATGGTCGAGATGGAAACCTTTGAATTATGGGTAAGCTTTGGAGTGCCTCTGATCCAGGGAAAGAAGAGGAAGAGGAGGAGGGATCTTCACAGACTTGTGCCACAGAGGAGTGCTGACAGAGACCTGGCTCGGCAAACTACTGTAGAACCAGAACAACAAGAGGCTAACCCAAACACGGGCTGACAGCACCGGGTCAGACGGTGCATCTCACCACGGAGCAGTAAAGGAGGTCGACAGCGCGTGACCTCTCACCAGTCAATCCGCCATTTGCTCCAGCCCGCGCTGCGAAAACACACTTGGAAAACAGCATTGCAGGCATTCCTGGCTAATTGTACATTTGTCCTCTTTCAAAGGGAAGAAGTGTTAGGCCAGATACAAAGAATCTTGGGATAGGGCGATAGGGCCAGCATCCGTCCCTAGCCTCCTGAGGGCTATTTAAAGGTACAGTAGGCTGTATTTTCCGCCGCACAGAGAGGCACCCACCCTTCCGCCTGGCTCCATATTGGAACCAGATGCTGCTGGATGCGAGGCCCCACTAATTTAAGTGGACAGGGCAGATGGAAGTGACTCGCCCTGCATGCATACCACCCCCTGTTGGCTTTCATGTGATGAAAAATCTCTGCAGTGTGGCGGGGGAGGTCCCCTCCGTGACACACACACACGCAAACACACACAGCCATAAGTTCATAGAACTTTAACACACACGCACTCACACACTTGTCTGCTTACAGGAACTGCTATATACAGACGAACGAAGGGCCACTCCACTATAAACACTAACACACACATACACACACATTTTGAGTTGATCACGAATGGGTCCGTCCTTATAATGTTTGATTCTACTGAAAATGACCCATAATGAATGGGTACGAGAGGGGATATATGTTAGAAAAACCTCCTGAGACTGAAAACAGACCGTTGTAAGTCACAAAGAGAGGATTTATTTCAGGGCCGTTGTATCGGATTACATTGTATTGTACAGGTGAACATTATAAAGTGGTCACTGAGTATATTTCCACTAGTTAGAGAGAGGAGCTAAAGGCCTGTCAGCAGACGCTCATCTGTAGAAAGACACTGATGCAGCGCTAAGCCTGCAACCCTATCCCGTCCTGAATTACCACAGCGCCTAGCAACCATAAGTATTGTCCTCGTGTGTGTGTGTGTGTGTGAATTTGAGTGCATGCGTATACGTACGCGTATGTCTGCATAAGAAATGGCCCTCCATAGTGTGCTCTTTGTCTGACGAGGTGACAGGTAATTGAGTCAAAGAGGATGGAGGAATTATGGCTGGGAAGCAATTTGAAACGTTGGAGGCTTCGCAGCCAAACCCTCGCTGGCGGTTAATCTCTGTGTGACAGAGCTGCGGTCCTTTAGCTCGGCCTTCGTTTGAAATGAAAGGAAAGTGTGAGGACGAAAAGTGCACGGACGAGAATCGTAGAACAGTTAGTGAGAGAAAGGTCAGAGATCAGAAGGACAAAATGGGAATCAGAGTCTGGAGGATTTTACATTCCAGGCTAAAGCCTCTCAAATCCAGCATTAGTGTTTTTGTTATTATTATTATTGGTTGGTTGTTTTCACGATTCATTTGCATGGGAATTAAGACTGATTTTTACTCACATTTTCTTTCTGCCTAACTATATGTTACTCGTGTGTGTATACTTTCTATTTAGATTCATAAAAATGGAGTTTTCGCTTCATATATGGTCCTAGATGTGTTTCATATCTGATTCGCTCCAATAGAACTTCAGCAGGAGAGACCGGGAGATTGTGAATTCAGTGTAGATTATTAGATCCAAGATAAACTCATAGACTCCATTGTCATTATTTGACCTTGTTTTTACCTTGTCCCACTGTCAACAGGTTTGGGTCGGACTGAGAATCCCCGTTCACCTCCTGTCTGGCCCTTTCGGAATCATCTGGCAAATGTCACTAACTGAAGAAAAAACTTGAAGATTGGACCGGAAATTTCCTCTTTGATAGTGTGTGTTTGTTTAGCTGGACTTGTTTGACCTGCGTTGACCTATCTCCTCACGCTTTGCAGTCCTCAGCTACAGCTCTGCGTTGCACCATCGGCCAGCCACCAAGAAAACAAAATTTACTACGCTGGACATCATGAGTATACGAAACACTTGCTGTTCTCGCTATGAAAGGGAGCGGGTGTATATGAAATGATAATTTTTTAAAATATGTTATTATTGTTATTTTGTTTATTATTATTATTATTATTGTTGTTATTATTATTACCATTAATAATACTAATAATACTACTACTAGTAATAATAATAATAATAATTATTATTATAATGAGATCATAAT
>OMNV01005623.1:4492-23789 GCA_900303265.1 Brotula barbata | reverse complement strand
GTACACATGTATATATGTGTGTGTGTGTGTGTATATTACATATGCCCTCGTGTCTCTGGAGACAATGTACTGTATTGAAAATCACAGGAAAAAAAAAAATCACGTTTGATGTTTTGTGGAAAATACCCACACAATTAAATCCCATGTACGGTGCTATGAATGTTAACTGTGGGTTTAGGCACTGTTGCCGTACAATAACAAAAGAGCTGAATGGGCCGTCACTGTGGTTGGAAACAGAGATGTTGTTTGCCGTAATATGTCAGCTGCCGTATGCATTTTATTTTACCAGTCAGACAGACAGAGTGACAGGTAGTCTTATCTGTCCTCATAATGAGAATCAATCACTTACAGGCACTAAATGACTCTAACAAACAAACAAACGCACACACGCATGCACGCACGCATACACAGGTTCTGAACAATTAAGTTCAAGCTGTCGGGCTTAGTGTCTGGGTTCATTGTAAATGCTCTAAACCTGTTAGACTGTGACAGACCATTAAAAGGCTGCCAAGGCTTCCTTAAATTGCTTCAACAGTTCACATTGAGTGACTGAGTGCCGTAAGTGTGGAATGCGTGCGCCGCGTGCGCCTTTTTGTGACACTTCCACGACCATCTATTAGGGACCGTGCACAAATTTGCACAAACACAAACTGTGCGATAGCATCGACGGCGCTGAGTCGCTGGGATGTCTCAGCCTTCGTTTCTTTTTTTTTTTTTGTAATTATCTTATAATGGCCAATTTGTGTTTATTAGGAATGAGCATCTAACCGTTAAAACTGCTGCCAACACTCATGTATTTTATATTTTCTGTAAATTGTTAGCAGCAGTGCTGAAATGTAAACACCCGTTATTATCTTGTCATCCAAATGCATCGGTAAATTGGGGCCGCTGCTGTGTTTGTTTGTTAATATACGGCATCCATCTGTATTACGGCGTCTTGTTAAAAAGTACAACCTGCACTTTTACCGTGGCTGGATATGCTGCTTATACTCCAGTGGTAATCAGTTTTGTCTGACAAGTCTTTTGAAGTCTCAGTTCTCTGAATCACACTTTGTTAACCGCTGCAGTTTTGTTGTGTTTGATTTCACACAACCTACGCTCCAGTTTTGCCAACTTGGCTGCGGCGCGCGCATTATTTCAGGCACCTCTGAGAACACGTGAAGAAACGTACATATTTTATCTTGACATGCAGGGGGCTCAACTTAAAATAAGCCGTGACTTTGACAATCACTCTTCACATTTATGAAATAGTTCAACTCCGTTTCATTCCTGAGTGGCTGCGACACAATGATTCACGACCGAGTCATGGCATTATAACAAAGCCGGATATGATATGAACAGTCAGATAACCAAAACCAGATTTTCAATACCGAATTCTCAACGTGCCTAAATTATTCAAACCGCTCGTTTTGGCGACTGAACCCACTCGAAATCCCCGTTTGTATCCCCCATTTGAATTTATATTGTAATACTTGCGTGCACAACTGTGGCACGATGTTATGAGAGAAGCAAGAGATATTTGGTAATAACTGCATAAACATTGAGCCCTTTTTCATTTAATATACAGGAAAATATGCTGTAAACGTGCTCTTCCCTGTTGTAACAAAGATGGTGCGTATAATTTTGTCATAACTTGTGCGAACGATCGCTAAAACTGGAGTCATAGGAAGCAAGACACAGAAATAGTAGATTTCTTTCTATCACGACTGATTAGATTCTGCCTAAATTAATTAAGTGGCGATCACCAAGCACCGACGTATCCTTACCGCTCGTAGGCAGACCTCATGCATTCCACTCTTATGGATGAATGCTTTTTGGGCGGATGTTTCACCTAGCAGGCATTTCCTGCCGTGACCAGAGCCTGGCGTTCTCCACCATTAGGAATTAAAGGCCCAGGCCACAGGATCCCCAGCGCCAGACCACAGGAATACGCAGAATCTGACAGCGCTTCCAAGCCTCCGCATGTTTAATTTCCTATTTCACAAGAACGGGCGGCCCATGCAAATTCCTGGCTGTGGTGTGCCACCAGTCTTCATTTAGCAACGGTTCGTGGTTGATATTAGATGTTGGACACAATGGGAGATGTTAGAGGGAGGATTACGGAAGGGCGCTGGCAGATCTCGCAGGATTTAAATGGGTGTCTTCTCTTGTTCAGATCATGTGAGCTGTCATATTTACTTGTCGTTGCTGGCTTAGTTCTGTTTCTTGGCCGTGTTTAATGGCAAATTTGAGGCACCTCATCTGTGAAATCGCTTTTCAGCAAATCAGTTTGCACCTGTTTCTTTCAGTTCAGGTGATTAGTCAATGACAGGGTAGGGCAGGGGAACATAAATCACACGTCCTGAGCTGTAGATGTGACCTTAATTCATAACGTTTCAGTCTGATCATGCCTTGGTTTTCAGTTACACATACAGACACACAGAATGACATACAGCACACACACACGCACACGGACAGACATCCGCGCACAGTTGGGTTTTCATATATTGCTGCCTGAGGCTGTATTGGCTTTAAAAACACCCATACCATCTGTAAAACATTATGGCTGATTATGGCGGTCCTTCAGTGCAATCATGCAATATGGGCATGAGCGACGGCTGAACATGAACCTTATGGGAAAGAAAGGGCTGATGAGGCCCATGGCTACATATATACAGCTTCCACACACACACACACACACATACACACACACACACACACACACACACACACACACACACACACACACACACACACACAAACACAAACACAAACACACACTTTTACACATACACATTTTATTAATTCCCTTTGAGTGAGGACCATAATTGAATACATTCATCTCTTAACAGTAACAATCCACAGTAAAAAAAAAAAGAAAGAAAGTGCAATACTGTTCTCATAAAACTGGGGTTTTTTTGGTTTAGAATTTTTAGAAGCAATTTTACAAGCCGCTTCATACAGAACAACAAATTAAAACCAAAATACTGAAAGGCAAATGACTTAACTTTCACACACAGGATAAGGTTTAAAATGATCAAAAACGTTCTGCGAATCTTTTGATGAATGTTATTAATGAACCCCAATGTTTTGAAAAAGCAACCGCGTGTGTGTGTGTGTGTGATATCATGCTCATTTGGCTCATCTAACAATACAGGATTTGAATATTATATCCAATATAGCCATCACATTTGATTCTATCAGCTAGTAATGTGTTTGACCGTTGAGTGTGAATGCATATGGCGTGTCCCTATCTGGATATTATCCAGATACTGAAGACTGATTATGCTATAAGTCTCAACAGGGTCAGTAGCAGCTTTAGCTTAGTTTCTCTGACATAACTGACAGTAATGAGGTGTGACCCAAAAATGTTCTCAACTATAATTGATGGAATTTTTTTGGGTCTGAAATGAGGAAATGAAATAAAGCATGGATGATGTATATTAATGGTGACATTATGACAGTATTTTATACACACTGCATAAAAATATATTTCCATCATTTCCATATAATGTAATTTTTTACGCAAGGAAAACAAGCCTATAGACAAGGATCAAATGATGAAGAAATTAAAAGTTGGAAAAAAAGAAGAGACTAAAAAAAATGCTTCATCCAGAATAGGGTTTGGTTAGATAAAGTCAAATGGGAATAATCTACAGACAGTTTGTAGCTAAATTAAACGAAGCTCTTCTAGCACTTCCAAATGAAGCATGTGTGAAATATGATAAGTAGTTGAGTACGCACTTCACTTCACTGGAGATGGATACAGTGACAAGTGGTTGAACCAGAATAAACAAATGCTTGAATTGTTGTCGTACCCACTATTGAATTGAATTTAGATTCATTTGAGTTCAAATTATTCAGTGTGGGTGCCAGGGAGTGTAACAAACGTGCAGCCTTTTCTGTCTGTTTACACGGTGCTGCAGCTCTTTTCTCTGTGATGTAGATGTATGATTTAGGCCAAGAATCACTTAGTGAGTGAGATTATATTTGTTCACGCCAGAGATTAAAATTTTCCAGATTCATGATGTAGACACGAAAGGGAGGGTAGTGTGGAAGTAATCATTGATGAGGTGAGGCTGGTATCACAATAAACCCCATCATTTCCTCACACAATAACACACGGAATGAAAATTGCAGTTGATGTTGGATAAACTGAGCTTCCACGGGACTTTCCATGGATTTAATGTAATAAACCTGCTTATATGATACTGTTTTTGGACTCTACTGACATCTATTTGCACAATTATTTTAAGTTCCTAACAGTTGCTAAAACTGAAAATTCAAACCAATAGAAAACATGCAACTTTTATGTCACTTAAAAGTCTTTTGTGCGTCTAAATGGGAAAGAATTTTCCGATTGTTCACGTTGGTTTTTGGCCCTCGTTTGACTCAGAAGAGTGTTTCGGCCTTTTTATAAGCTGAGGCAAATTATATTAAATATCAAATAACATTTTTACGATGTGGTTGTAATTCTAATAATTGTCATGTGTTGATCTCATTTTGAGAGCAACAGCATTGTTGCTGGTGTAGGTCAGTAATTAAAATTGGCTCTCATGATTTAAACATTTCAATGTGTCAAATTTAAAACGGTGATATTAAAGCTATTAATCATTTGGGTGTAATATCTGCTGACCTAAAATTAGCGTGGGAGAGACAATAGTGGTGACACACACTAAATGAGGAGCCTTGACCTGACACGCTTTAGCACCTCTCTTGTTCCAGTTACGGTCGACAGATGTACAGATTGAGTTTTTAGTTTAAAGGAGCCGAGTCCACGAATCTGCTGTGGCTTCAGGTTTTGCTCTTGAGCTCAGCTGCCAGTGTATTTTTTGAATGATTTATTTAACAGCACTGTTGTTTTTCAAAGTTCCACTGTGTGTTGTTTTGGCAGCAGAAAAGCACCATTTGAACAAGTCTCAATGGAGGAAAAAGCTTGATGGTTCACTTCGCTGTTGGCTCCGTCAAGCTACATACCCCCACACAGCCAAATAAAGGCAAAATAAAAGCTCACACGCAATACTGCTCCCTTTGTAACCACCATAAAATATACTATGGGCTGTAGGGTGCGTTCACTAAGTACTTAGACCCCCTCATTTTTCCACATTTTCCTATGTTGCAGCCTTGTTCTAAAATGCTTTAAATGCGTTTTTCCCCTCATCAATCTGCACACAATGTGGCATAATGACAAAACAAAAACAGATTTTTTTTAATATATTGTAAATTTATTAAAATAAAACAGAAATATCATATTTACATAATTATTCAAACCCATTACTCAGTGTTTTGTTGAAGCAGCTTTAGCAGTGATGACAGCTTTGGGTCCTCTTGAATATGAAGTTTGGCTCTCTTGGATTTGGAGAGTTTCTGCCGTGTGGTCGGATGGAGAACGTTGGTGTACATCTCTACAGAGATCTTTGATCCGGTTCAATTTCGGCCTCCGGCTCGGCCATTCAAGGACGTTTGCAGACTTGTTCCTAAGCAACCCCTGTGTTATCTGTGTGCTGAGGGTTGTTGTCCTGTTGGAAAATGAACCCTCGCCACAGGCCGAGGTCCTGATCGCTCACTCTGCAGATTTTCATCAAATCATCTCATTTAAACCATATTATAATGAGGCTGCAACGTGACAAAATGTGGAAAAAGTGAAGGGGTCTGACTGCTATGTGTGACCCATTCCTCATACTGAAGAGTCTGTTAGCCTTCGCTTTTACTGTCACGATACTGTCACATCCCCTTCATCCTTTCTTAGCATTTAGCCTTTTATAGGGTTAAAGTTGGAAGGTTTGTGGGGGCTCTGTTCACTCCATTTAGTCGGTGCATGTTGTCGACTTCTGTAGCACTAATTATAGAGGCGCCGCCGAGGAGGCAATCTCAAAGTGCATCACCCTGAAACTCTTACGCTCACTGATATCTAAATGTTACCCAGTGGACTTGCATAATAACGAGAATACTTTATGCTTTACGTTATAATACCGCAGTACCAGCTGGCAGTAATACACCATTGGATTCCCATGATAGTATTGTATGATTGTACTGTATTTTCACAGACACGCAACACTTTTTTGCATCATTATCTGTGTTAAGAATGCCAGAGTTGCCGAAAGACCCCCTTGGAGCTGAAATTATTATCGTTATCGTTGTCCGTGAATTGTGCACAGACAATAACAATGAAGCCATCGTTTGAAAAGCATAAGGCGCAAAACATACCAGATGTATGAGCCATGGATTTCTATTAAAAAAAAAAAATCACTTGACAAGAAGATGGGTTTTCTCTACAGTGTAAGCATAGACCAACATGTACACACAGAGATTTGTATGAATATATATTTATATATACAGTATATAACACATTCGTGACTTTTTTGTTTTTTTATCAGTACAAAAAACAACTTCTGGCTGTCACAGAATGTAATTTTAATGGCAGATGATTGGCTGTTAGTTTCTTCAAAACATCACATAATGGGTGACATCACTAATGCTAATCAGAAATGTGTGGGGGTTTTTTTTGGTTTTTTTTATATGTTTTCAAGTTTCCTCTCTGCATGTGGTTGTGTGAGTGAGATCATGTGCTGGGGTTGATTGCCGTCAGGAAACAAATCCCTGTCGAGGTGGCTTGAGGTAAAAGTTTCGAGGTCATTTATGAACGGAGCACATTCTCACCCCTTCATATTCCAAGTGCTTGTGTGTTTTCGGCTACGTGTAAACAAATGCATCGCCGTAATGCATCCTTTATAAATTCAGTGTTATTTTGTCTCAAAGCTCCTTTCTCTCAGCCCTCTTTCCTGCGTTTTCTTTGTCTCCTGGGCTTCATGCTTTGCATGCAGAGGATGAGACACCAGGGGAGGTTAAGAGCGGAGCTGGAATAGAGTTCTGCTCCATTTACCACCCTGAAATATTCCTCTTAGAACGACACACTCTGTTTTCTCTCTCTCCTTACTCTATGCACTGTTTCTCACTCTTTCTGTCCCCTCCCTCTCACTTCTCATCTCGGTGTGACATGTGGTCATTTCACTTCATTCCAGTACGGCTTAGCAGTGTTTTAAAACATTGCTGCTGTCCTCCCTTCCCATCCTGCTCAATTGCAGGCAGCTTTCAGCTTCATAGGCCTGTATGCATCTGATCCTCAGAGCGATAACTCTTTTCCCAATCCCCAATCTCTGCAATCTGTGCTTTCAGTGGATGGAAGGTTCAGCACCTCTCCCTAATACTTGGCTATTTCACCGTGCCACCTGTTTACCTTCAGATAGGCACACACGAGGACACATGTCTTTGCAGAAATATGAGGATGACACTTCTGTCCTGTCTATCTATCTTCAAGTTAGGAGTATGAAACCCGGTAGTTTTATAGGCGAACATCTTAGACTTCCGCTTCCAATTCAAAGATTTTCCCCATAGTTTTGTCAAGGTTACGTTAAACTCTTGGAATAGATTCTCACTATAGTGATCACAGTATTCTCTCGTCGACGTCGCTGTTGACATGGTAACACTGCTCATCAGTGGAAATTTATCATCATCGTTTACAGTGACAAAATTATCCCCGGTTTATATGCATTAATGGCTGCTCAGAATGTTTAAAATGAGAGAAAATGTAGCCAAAAAAGCTGACAGGCTTGAATTATGATTTAGCTCTCAGTCCTATTTAGGGCAACACAATGAGTAATGTACATCATAGGCTCTGCTGCCTTCTGTGTATTCTAAACAGTATGGGTTTGGAATGCTTTGCCTCCGCACTCTCTGAAGACAATATCTATTGTTTAAGATTACCTCTCTCCTAGTGCAGTACTTAATTCCTTATTATGGAGACATTTTCTCGACAGCTCATATTTCCTCCTCATCTGCATGCATGAGTCAGGCAGTGGGAGTTGAATTTGTTCATGGAAGCCGTTTAATTGTTATATTCGGGTTACCTGTAGGCCAAACAGGAACCCTCGTCCCTGAAGTTTTTCATCGCTTTGGCAGAATAACCTTGACCCTGCTGTAATGTCAGGTGCTTTATTTACTGCGCACACACATATTTACACACTGCTACACATGCAGCCACACACATAGCACTGCACACAGCTGTAGACCACCTGACCTGAAACACACTCTTACAAAGCCCCACATGTAGATGCACATATTTGCGCACGAACGTTGCCAAAAATTGGCCTTTCGGAGACATCTGCGTGTGTGCGTATATGCAGACATGCTTTACATACAAACACAGGCGGTTGCAATCCTCCTCAGCTGTGGTCCTCTTTTCCCAGTACAAAATCATTTGCAACAGCTCTGATCTTTTCTCAGAATCGGCTCAATCAGGAAATGAGTCGGTCAGCATGACTTATATACATTTCACGTTTGGAACAGAGGAGCGGCTTCAGTGTAATTTACTTATTTGGGTCTAGTGCTTGTCCCTGGTTGGGTGTAGTAAGGGGTGCTGTGAGTCATTTTTACTCATGCATGTCTGGTCTCATATTTCCTCCCCATTAGGCCGGCATTGCTTCCCTCTGTGTTGTGATAGAAGCTAATGACTCACTGGAAATCTGCCTGGTGTTTATCAAATGTCTCAGTGCAGGGCTGGTGGGCTACATTCAGTCTGCCCTTTTCACCTCATTATACATGTATTAGATGAACAGCCAAAACCAGGTGATGTTACCATTAAAAATAATGGAATACAGTAAAAATAATGAGAGAAGTCTCTTAGATTCGCAGAGGGGGGAGTGCGTTGAATTGCCACAGGCTGTCCTCCTTTACTGCACTGATAGAAATTTGCATTTGTGTTGAAACAATATAAATATATATATTAACATATCTGTTTGGAATAGGGAGATTTTGGGGGCATATTTTGATAAATCTGGTCAGCTTCTTTGATAGCGATGTGTAAGGCAAAAAGTTTAAAAGGGAAGAAATGAGGGAACAGTACTTTTTTGATCACGAGAAGGAAATTTTTCTGCGTTTTAACCCATCCTAACTATGAGGAGCAGCAGGCAGCACACACATAGTCATACAAACACACACATACTAACAACCTGGTACCAACTAAAGAACCTCTGCTTAGTGCCTTGGTCAAGGGCAATGGCAGGAGTGATTAGCCTAACCAGGGAAACAGGGGCACTGTGAGGAAACCCACACACACAAGGAGAACATGCACACTGAAAGGTGTGGTGGTCGACTCGGGACTCGAACTCACGACCTTCTTACTGTGAGGGAAGATCAAGATCAGGATTATTATTATTATGTTCATCTTTGTGATTTCATGAAAGTCAATCATTGAATTGTTTCCCAATCAAATTAGCTAAAAAGTAATAACAAAATGAAATAACACTGCAACATAGCGTACAGTGTGAAGTAATGTTCAATACTCACTTCTATAGCGCCTTTTTCTTTCATGTTTAACTGCCACCGTCTGTGGCTGTATTGATGTTTTGTAGTATAATTGTCTACACTGTTGCTTTGTTCTTTGGCTTGAATGTCTCTTCAAGAACTCTGAACCACCAATCCTAATAAAGTTTGATTTTAAATTCTAGTAAAATTTCCAAAGTTTCAAAAGCAGCCAGATATAACAGGAGGAATCTCTCTGGGGAAATCTATGAAAATCTACATGAGAATAAAGTGACATTTAAGGGAAAAAACTAAAATCTCATGATGAAAAATAGAAAGGGTTACCGCAGTAGATTTCATTAACTTTTTTAATTTTTTTTATTAAATTTTAACTTCTCTAGAACTCGTGGTGTTTATAACTACTAATTCATTTACCGGTGCTGAAGTGGTTAAAACATTTTTCAAGCAAGAGCAATGGCAACCTTTGTTTGCAGCTTTATATTAACTTCATTTATAATCACTTTTACAGTAACAAAAAAAGGTTCTCCGAGGTTTGATGAATAATGCATAATCTGTATTTATATAATCTTCATCGTAAAGGACCTCGGCTGAGATTCAAGATCACAACTCAAGCGTAAGAAATATGAGCTCATCTTTCTTTATCAACACATGCACTAGGACAACTGAGCAGCTATGGATCACGAGATTTGCATAAAGCATTTAAGGTCTTCAAGCGCTCGGGTGTCTCCCAGTCGATCCACTGCCAACAGCCAAAGGGTTTTTCCTGGAACACCAGGCCCTGTTGCTCCCTAACCCAATTTCCGTCCGTCCCTCCATTCTTCCACCCCTCCCCATAGCCCACCACCCCTCCCTTGGTTCCGTGCCAGCATTCCCTCAAATTCCATGCATCTGGTCAGTTCTGGGAAACACCCACGACAGCGCTGTCCAAGGAAGCACAGGAAGCACAGCCTCATGGATTGTGCTGCATCTTGAAGGGGCTGTAGTCACTCAGGGAGGGGTCAGGCAGCAGGGCCAGATCCTTTTGGACTTTCTAAGAATTCTTTTCAGCTGGGAACACCGTGTAGTCCTTTCAGGATGTCCTCTAGTTTGTCAATTTTTTTTTATTGTTGTATTTATTTTTAAACGCAGACTTTGTGTATTAGCAGATTTAGCAGCTTAAAGTACAGTAAGGCTCTCAGTTACATATGTTTAGGTAAGAGCTAAATAAAGTATCAGAGTCACTGAGCCGCTCTGGTTCTCATCAGAGGAAACTACAGAGAGCTTTTTATTAATAGTTGTGCCATGTTGTTTAGAAGAGAATGATAAACGCTTGTCACCTTCAGATGCATGTTACAGCCTCTTCTTTCTTGCTCATCTTTCTGTATTTTAATATCTTGTGAATGAGTCACTCGCAATCTTAGCTTAGGAAGTGAATCAACAAGCCACAGAAGAAGACTGGCAAACAGATGAAAGGTCAGAATCAGGAAAATGTGTGTTGGGCCAGGTTACAAAAGTATCCGCAACTATTTGTGAGTTTCCTAGACAAAATGTGTCCACCTTGAATAATACACCGGCCTGAAGAGAAATTAATGACTATAATGAAGATGATGTGATCCTGGCTCATTGTCTGTAGCTATTTAAGATCTGTTTAAGGTTTTCCATTTTACAAGTTCAAAAGTTCTGTATGAAACCAAGATGTCTTCTGGTCCAACGTTCATCCTTTGATGGTGATGCAAAATGATGAGCCAGAATGTCCATTTTTATAATAAAGAGAGAAAACTCATTCACTTTCTGGCTAAATCAACGCTCTGTCGGCCATCCTTAGTGCTTCGGTCACTGCGAAACAAAATTGTGCATTTTCATTCGGTCAACCTGACTTTGTCTTTATGAACTGTCTCTCGTAAATTCAATAGTCAGGGAGTTCACGTCCCCCAGTTCTCCTGGTAGTCGTCTAGTGATGATACCAGGGCCAAAAGTCAACTTCTTTAGTTTCAAGAGTCAAGTCTCAATTCCCTGCTCTTAATTCTTAATGTTTGGACAATGAATATTAATGGATTATCTGACCAGTGTCTGTGTAACGTTACTCTCCGTGGTATCCATTCTGTGTCGACTAATTTGAATTTATAAGCTGGCACTCATAAATGATAGCAAATATTCTGTATCATATGGAGATGACATCACGTGGTTGCTCAGCAGAGAAAGTGCTATAAAGACATAATGGTTCTTTCTGCTTCTGTGCCTTTTTTGGGTTCTATCTCCCAGAGTGTCTCATCTTATTCTCTCTCTGTAGCTCTCGTTCTATTACTCTCTCCACTGGTCTTTGTCTGTCTCACTGTCTTTCTTTCCTGCTTTCCTGTGGGCCCGTGAGTTGATGCGTCCATCTGATAGAGAGGCTGTTAATCTGGTAATCCGCAATCGATATCAGCCTCATCTCGTTTTGTACAGATAAAAGTGACCTATTTGATAATTCTATTTTCCTCTGCACATCTGCAAAGGCTTGCCCTTTCCTCTGTGCTTTGTTTTGGTCCCTGGGATTCTTCTTCTGGTATTGATTCAGTCTCTTTGCGTGCACATGGCTTTTGTATACGGATAATGTTCATGAAAGAACAGGAAGTATGTGAAATTTGCCCCACATCTGTGTCATGATATCAAATTGTGTAAAATCCAATGTGCGCACACGTTTGATTCTCTCCTTTTGAAGCCCTCTGTGATTGTGACTGTTCAACTGAACATGTAATTATAATTAAGGCCACAGCTAATACATACCATACACAATGAACTATTAGTGACTGGAATGAAAATTACTTGCAATAAGGTGAAGCCTTCTATTATTGTTCAATGAGCAGTCATCATCTTCATGCACTATCTTTCACATTTGCAAACAACCAAAATGTGGATTTAGCTCCATTACACCACCGTCAGTGTTAAGGGTCTATTTACAGATGTGGACATTGCCAGGATGTAATTGTTCTCAGTCTCTCAGCGATTTCACAGTGTTGTTTTTGGCTGCAGGTTCCGTCCATACTTACAGAATGTAAAGTATTTCAAAAAGAAAACCAAGTTAATTTCCTAATGGACTGAAAAATAAGGCCCCTGAACTTATGGCCTCAGAGTTACTGAGATATTCAAGAGATCGTTTGCAGGGATAGTATGTGTTTTCTGTGGGTGTGCATGTGTGCTAGCATTTCTTTTTCTTTGTTACAGTACGTGTGTGTGTGTGTGTGTGTGTGTGTGTGTGTGTGTGTGTGTGTTAAAGCTTACTTTATTTGCCATCAGAGATGTTCAATGGAGATCGATTGGTCCTGCACTCATCTGATGTTACACAGAGAACTGTCAATACTTTTTCATTGCTTTTGCATGTACTCTGCACTATTGTAGCTCTCTCAGCTTCAATTGAACATTGACTGACTGGTATTGCACTAAAGACAAGATAACACCACAGTCCACAGTATAACTTCTTAAACGTTCTACTTTTTTAAATTTTTTTTATCCATCTTCATTGCAAAGTGAATGATGATTTAGGGGTAAAATCAGCTTGGAGTGTTTCATGTGTCCGAGGCAGTAGCTCCCTGTGCAGCCAGTAGGGGGAATCAAGTACTCGTGCTGCTGCCACCCCCCCTCTCGTGTTCGCTTCTCTCCCCAGCTCCTCTCCTCTCCTCTCCTCCTCTTCCCCGCGTACTCCCAGGTTGTGGAAACGCTGCAGCCCGCTGGTCTGTGTCTGGATCCCTCTCTTGCACAGAGCTGCTCAAGTCCCTCCTACCGGCTGGGCTGGGAAGGAGGAGGCAGTCTGCTCTGCTCGCAGCCTCGGACGAGCCCCCTTTACCGCCCTGTCAGTGTGGAGGAGCAGGAGAGAGCGAGGGTGAGAGAGCGAGAGAGAGAGAGAGAAAAAGACAGAGAGACTGAGTGATCCAGATAGCGCACGCAAGCGAGAGAGTGAGAGAGAGAGCAACTGTGTGACAGAGGGAAAGAGAACAAGGCTGCTTAGAGGAGTGAGAGAGCCAAGGAAGAAATAAAGAACACATTTTACAAGAGCAGGAAGAGGGAGGATTGCAGACGAGGGACTCCTTCTCCACTGGGCACCTGGGACACAGTCATTGTGCTTATTTCACTCATCTTCCAGCTGGAAACCAGTGGATTGACTAACCAACCGGTGGAGATTTGCTATTTTTAAATCCAGCGTTGTCCTCCAGCATTTAGAAAGTGGAATCTTTTCCCCGTGTCTATCTGTCCTCTTACTGGCTCGACTGCTACAAACTGAGATTGCTCTCGGTGTCTGTGCTCGGCTCTCGTGTTGTGATTGTGCTCTGTTGCTCAAAGTGCATCTGTCGGCAACCGGTGCTGAGGATATCTCCCTCTGTCAAACAGGACAGCACGCAGCCACTGTTGGATCAGACTACAGAGAGGAGAGAGAGAGAGTGTACGTAAGAGAGAGAGCGAGCGAGAGAGAGAGAGAGAGAGAGGGGGAGGCAGATTGACAGAGAGACTGAGAGAAACGCATATTAAAGCCCAGACGAAACAGCTTCAAGAGAGAAGTGAACCTTTACGTCCTCTCCCGCTTTCCTCGCCACCCCCTTTCCTCCTCCTTTCCTCCACCTCCTCCTCTCCCGTTTTCCAGCGATCACAGGACTGCCACAGCTCTCGCCACCTGCACCTCCTCACGTATTCTTCCTCTACCTCACCCCGGTCACACGCTCTCGGTCCGAGGACTTCTGGAAATATTTCCATTGATCCCTCAGTGAAAGAGCCGAGCATCCACCCAACTGACGCTCCGGACCGGTGAGGTGAGGCACCAGAGGCGGACCTTCTCTCAGTGACTCTCCGCCACACACAGACACACACACACACACACACACACAGACACACAAAGTCTTCTAACGTCACAGTGGTGAGGGCAGGAAAGACAGGAATCACACAACCACTCCACTGTCTATCCCGTTGCTAGCTACTTGGCAGCTCCCGCCCCCGTGTCACCATTCCCTGCCTCAGTGCTAAGGATTCCAGCTACATGGGCAAGCGATTGGAGCAGCAGCCAATGTACCCTCAGTACACCTACTACTACCCCCATTATCTCCAGACCAAGGTATGACACTCTTCTGCACTTCTCGTCTACCCCCAACATACTCGTTGACTCCTACGCTCCCTGTGTCCTGTCGCTTTCCTTCACCCCCACTCCCGCCTCCAACCTTCTTTCTTCCGCTGTCCTCCCTTCATCCCCCTTTCATTGCTGAGTGGAGATGGGACTTGATGGATAGCTGGCCTTGGCTGTGATGGTTTCAGATGGCAGGTACCTCATTGGAGTTTGGATGCCTGCGTGTGTATGTGCGTGTGCGTGCGCGCGTGTGTGTGAGTGAAGGGATCAAGGTTGAAGACCTTAAGCTACTGTTAGTCCAGCCTACTAGACCGTTACTGGGAGCTGTCCAGTAACTCCAATTCATGTCTCACCGGCAAACCAATGAGCTTTTCACATTGAGCTGCACTCGATGTCTGTAGTTTTACATTTTCAGCAAAACGTACAAACAGATGGTTTTTAACAGCTTCCTTTTTCTGCCATCATCACAAATGAAAGTATGATAATCAAAATTGAATTTGCTAATGAAATATTTGAATTTGCACACTGATTATAGGCCACAAGTTCTAAATTAGAGGGAATAAATCATTTAATTGTTGGGTTTGAAATAATCCAATATCTTGTTTTTTTGTTCGGCGCAGTGCACACAAACAGGTCATGGAGCAGTTTTTTGTTCTTTTGGTTGTGAATTGTGGTGTTCTGACAGGGACCAGGCACGAGAAAGGCTGCCCGTGTTTGCTCTTGCTGTTGTATGCATCAGTGCTTCTGGGATGGAAGCCCAGGCCCGGGCCCTGATGACTGCCAGGACACTGGCTGGGCACAATACCCAGACATCATCAAGGGATTAAAATGGAAGCCTTTTGGGGATTACTCTATTTGCTTTTTCTACCACGTGTGTAACTCTAATTTCGCTCCATTATTTTAATAGCCTGATGCGCGCAATTGTTAAACAACAAAACTATTGGTGTCAGTCCCAGCTGTCCAATATCAGCCTAAATCTCATCTTACACAGAGAACTTCCTCTTACTTCAGTCACTTTACATCCTTTATTTTGGTGCTCCAAAATGACAGTTTAAATATCTGGGTAAACTCACAATACATCCTTAGAGAATTTCTAATTAAAGAACTCCAGAAAATTTCATGATTTATGATTAAGCAGATAAAGCCAAAAGAATACGATCAGTGTAGCAGCTACAAAATACAAAATTGATGAAGTGTGATAAAGTAAAAATACCACCAACACGTCCATCTTTTTCCATTGCTGGATTATTGGCCAGAATGCCATCAGCAGGGACGACCTGCCTGCAGCCCCACCTGGCAGTCCACTAGCTTTCCCCCTGATTTATAGTTTAATACATTTGTGCTGCTGCCATATGGCTTCCCTCTCCCTCCCCCTCCCCTATATTCCTTCCATCAGCCCGCTCTCCCGCCCTCCCTCCAGCTTCTCATATCTCCGAGTTGCTCATCTCGGGGGCCTCTCAATCAGGGTATGCCCCTCTATTCATCCCCCCTCCCTTCCACTTTTCTTTTGCCCTCTTCCTACCTCCCCTCCCCTCTCTCACGGCCTCCTCGCTCTGTTGCAACAGGGCCCCCTGCTTCCTTTCCCTAGGCCGGTGTTCACTCCCAAGGTCAGCGCAGATCTGATCTTGCCACGGTCAGCGATTGATGTATCCTTGAGAAAGCCGCCAGGGCCTTGCCACATGCAAAGAAGGCCCACGGTGGGTGTGCGTGGGCGAGAAGGGCATAGATTTCCGTTTGCAGATCACCAGCGAATGTTTATTCATTTTTATAATTTCGTGTATGACGGACCTGCAGCCAATAGGTTATGATCATTTTTAACTACATTACAGTGAGGTTAGAAAGGCATCACCCGGCAAGACCATGCAGTCCCTGGAATCACACGGCACTTACTTTGGCTTTTCTGTGCAAGCAAACACACACTACACTCCAAGTCCGGCATCAGCGTCAAATGCTGAGGGTCCCTCTGTTATCGTTCATTGCTGCATTCTGGTCGCCTGATTCTCCCAAGAGATGTGGGTGGTACCAAATACCAAAGTGTTGAGATTGTATGCATAGAACAAAATGTATAGGAGAGAGAGCGAGAGAGAGAGAGAGAGAGAGAGAGGACATCTGGGCTCAATTACAACGATATAAGGAAAGGAGCTAAGCATTGGTTTAACAGCATAGCAGATTAGATTGAGATGCCTCTTCAACATATTGTCATATGTGAGTATTACATTATAATTTGATGAAGCACTCCAAATCTGTCCAACATGTGCCAGTCAGCCTTGATTAGAATGTGAAAGTCGGAGAATGAGATGAAACAATAACATTTGGCTTTCTATTGATTAGTGCAGTGGGGCATAGCATGTGCTTCTCTTTAGCTGAATTATTGATTCCTGAAAGAGGGTGTGTGTATGTGTGTGTGTCTTTTATACGAGGTTATGGCTTGGGGGAGGCGGCAGGATGCTGCTTTGATGAGAGAATCCTTTAAAGACCCTATTTCTGTCTATTCCCCAGCTGATCAGTCAGAGGAGTTATTGCTGAAATGCAGCATTTATTCACTCTGTGTATCCACGACTGTGAGCGATGTTTACCGCTGTGCATGGCTCACCGTACATTCAGCTATACAAATATGTAATAGACCACAAATTTACAGTAAAATGTTTTATCCCAACCCATATCCCCCCAGCAAGAACAATTATGACACACAATTATCAGTTACTGTTGGCGATAGTGTTTAGGGAACATCATGAAGTTCCACTGAACGTGCACACTTAGTGCCTGTTAGCATTTTATCTCTACTGCAGTAACTGACATTTTAATTTCTCTGCACCCTTGTCTCTCATATTATCTTTCATAAATTGATAATCTATGTAAATACTCTCTGTAAATTCCATCTGTGTTGTTATATTGAGCTGACTTGGACGTTACTGTTGCTTTTATTCTGCGCACAGTCAGTACCTGACACTGCTGTACCAGTGTATTGTGATACCGCAGATAGATTAGATCATTACATGCCATCGCATTATATTACATTACATTTTTGCAATGTTGCCCAAACACACGACACTCTGCACCTTGCTCAGTTGAAGGATCAAGGTGCTGATGCCTAACCAATCAGGGTGTTCACATCTGCTTCTTTGATCTGGTGAGGCTCAATTTCAGCAGTAACCTGGTTTCAGAAATATCATAACAACTAGAAACACGATTTCGGCAGAGACAGGTAGATACCTGGTAAAGACACAGATTTCTGCTGGTTACCTGGCTATGTACTGTATATCTTAACCAGCCTGTGCATTCAGTGTCCTGCACGATCACATCAGTCCCTCTGTTGACGATGAGAATTCTCGATGTTACAGCTTTTGCTAAATTTGTGGTGCAGGCATTACAATGCTCAGCTCATTAGCAGCTTCATCATTCAAAACATTCTGATTATCGGTACGCAGCCTAAGTATGATGGATCTAGTCATATAGCAAACAAAAAAAGGCAACAATTTTTTTTTTTAAAACCAGCACACACACAGATGCACAGTAAATATATTCAGAATGCACATACACACTTGTGCTCTGGCTGTGATCTGGCAGAGGGTAGGCGTCTGTGTTACAGTTGAGCTAGTACATACAGAACCTGAGAAGCTGAGAGGGGCAGATTGAGGTAGATTTAGCAGCGGCTAATGTCCCTGGCCTTAAGTAAACACCAGTCAATGGAGCCCTTTGAGAGGCTCTGTGCTTGTGTCTGCTCCTGCCATAGGCACCATTTATACTCTGTCTAATTCTTTATAAATGGAGGAGGAGATGGAGAGAAGGGTGTATGTGTGGACAGAGAAAGAGAGGAGGAGAGGATGTTACAGGGAGGAGGGGGTTGGGGGGGTCATGTAAAAGCAAGGAAGCGGGTTTGGTTACATTACACGGGTGATCCATTGTGCTACAGAAATAACAACAGAGCCATCTAAATCCTCCTTTAATGCCTCGGTGAAGGAGAACGAGAGACAGAGAGAGAACAAGGGAGACATAGATATTCATAGACATACAGAGCAGCCAAAATCAAAAGCAGGGGAAAGGGAGTAGTTTCCCAATTCTTTCAATTTAATCAGCTAGCAGTGGTCTAAAAGTGAGGTAGAATCTTAGCCCCTCTTTGTCAGCTGACGTGAGACCGCTTTGAAGAGTTCATCAAGGGCTTTTAGTGCTGGAAACAAAATACTTTTTACATTTACCAAAGGCGGCCCTATATTGAGTCCAGGACAATATGTTCTTATTAGCACCAAGACAGGGGTAGTATATTTCCCCGCCTGTAATTCTTCATAGATGCCTCACGACTGACTGCCTAGAACAAAATACTGTCCCCGCCTTGCTATAAATCTTAACGGTCATGCGTTCTCTCGTAGCCACTTCAGATTGGCAGGCTTTTTAGTGAGAGCTCTGTCCTGCTTTCTCTCATATTTCCTCCATCCTCCAGCTCGCATGGTCAAACCAGTAAGTGAGGCTTTTCCATCATTAATCAAGTCACACTAATATTTCTGCTTTTTATCTGCCTGGGTCTGAGGCGTTATCAAGCCAAAGTGTGGAAGTATCAATCAAAGCGTTGGACGTTTATTTACCATGGCCTGAGTGTACGCCGCGCACATCCATGGACGCAGACACACACAGGCACACACTACAGCGTGGGGGTACGACAGCCCTAACCCTTCTCATTTATCAGCGGATACCTTAGCTGTATAAGGCCGTGGGTGCATTACTGCTTCCTGAAGCATACCATAATCCACAGAGCGAGGCGCCAAGTCCTGGCCTTGTGCATGCCGCTGTCCACATCTCATTACGCCTGCTTTACCGGAGTGCTCTCTCAACATTGATATCCATTTTGTTGAAGATGTAAAATGAGATAGCGTGCTCATTTTTTATTTTCTATGGGCTACACCTGTAAAAATGGGAGGAAACCCCCCCCCCCCC
>OMNV01005618.1:1229-27408 GCA_900303265.1 Brotula barbata | reverse complement strand
GACATCAAGACGTTACAATTACAAAATTAACAAAATTCAATGGATTAAAAGAAAAGAAACGGTCCATCTGTCAGTCTCAACGTTTCAATGCAGGAAAAGTCAAATCAAATCAAAACAAACAGTTTAAATTCATATTGAATCTTTAGGAAATGTATGTAGAACATGTCATATTTACATGAAGTACACGTGTAGCCGATAGAACCTGCGGTAAATGAATGCACACACACACACACACACGCACACACACACACACACACGCACACCTGTCAACAAAACGTCCCAAACACTGAAACCATTTTAACGGAGGAACATTAGGCGAAGAGGTGGCGAGCAGTCTAACCGATCCAACCTGTAATCGAGAGATGGAGACGCCGGCACATGAACCGTCTTTAACACACACACACAGACCGAGGGTGCAGATCAAGAACTACTTCAGCTCCCAGAACGCGTCAGACCGCCTCCACCACTTAACGTCTCCGCTTTCCAACCCAACGCACCACTCAGCACGCCGTCATCGACCCCCGAGGGCCCGCACGGGAAAGAGTCGGACAAAGTCACGTCGAGGGTTTCAAAGCAGATCGATCTCTTTCTGTGCATGAAGCATCGTATGATCTAAAGTCTGAAGGCATGTTACACTTTTTCTTTTTCTTTTCTGTGTCTATCTTTCCATGGAAACGTCTCACTGGACTCGACGTCAGATGTTGGCTGTGCTGTTAAATGTACTGTGCTTGGATGTTGTTTTTTATTCTCCATTTATTTATACTTTTAAACCTTTTCCTTGCGTTCTTTCTTCTTTCCGTGTTTCTTCCATTTCAAACGCTTTCCATTGATTTTTCCTGTTTGTTCAACCTGTTTTACTGCAATTCCATGAGCCAAACCCTGCAGTTGGTCCGTCCGAGTTTGAATCAAACAAACTGAGTCAAACGATTACAAACAAGATACCGACTGAGTTAACAAAGAGGTAGAGGTGTGTCCGGTCTGCTCTCTTTGTGTGTGTGTGTGTGTGTGTGTGTGTGTGTGTGTGAACATGTTGCACTTCAGGGATTTGATGTTAGATTAATTCATCTTACCTGCTGTGTTTAATGATCTTCACTTTATTCGACTCCGTCTTCAGGAGGTAAATTTCTGTCTTTGACTCGAAGTGATCATGTAGCAGCACGAAACCACCACGAGGGTCCGTTGTTACCGAGTGATAACAGACGGGCTGACACGGGAACAGATCCAGTTCATCTACTGTCTACTTATTTATCCGTCTTAATAATCCTAACTTATTCATCAGATTGCTTATCGGTCCCTTTTCAAAAAGAACGGTATTAATACGGTTGTAAGTGGAAGTTACTAAGCTGTAAGGGGTGGTTACTGGGGCGTAGGAGGTGGTTACTAGGGCGTAGGAGGTGGTTACTAGGGCGTAGGAGGTGGTTACTAGGGCGTAGGAGGTGGTTGCTAGGTTGTGGTTAGAAGGGCATAAGAAGGGGGTCCTAGCATGGTTTCCAATAGTTACTTAATGCAGATTTGATTATCGTTTCTCTGACAGTCTTTTATACATAAAAACAGTTTGTGTATTTATTTAGTACACAGCACTTTGTGGTTCACTTTCACTTCAAGATTGATTAATCCTCATTGTCCAGATGGCATAGACGGGCACAGGACACTAGGAGACAAGCCTGGTCTGGCTGGCAAGAGAGACATCGGCCAGGATGAGGACTTCAGAACAGGTCTGTCTGTCTGTCTGTCTGTCTGTCTGTCTGTCTGTCTGTCTGTCTGTCTGTCTCTCTCTCTCACACACACAGCAGAACATACGTGTCAACACGGATGAACAGAACAAACAATCTGTTTTCAGATCCACCTGATTTAGACGCTTTGTGAGGAGGACACACACGTAGAGACGTGTTTCCTGTTTGATCGATTCATGTACCGTATGACTTTTGGCTCCGCAATTTTTGTTGTTGCTGCAACTCTTTTCATTTTGTGGAGTTTTTACTAACACTGATAACGTAAATGTGACAGCTGCAGTTCATGGAGAGCTCATGAAGATTGGCTGCTTTCACAGTCGGGTCAAAGTGTCTCTTCAACATATTTTGTGGGGGATTCGACCCCCAGGTTACGATTCTGTTCTAATGGACTGGAAGTGTGGCCACCGAGTCAGATGTGTCTGTGACGGGTCAGTGGAGTGAACGATGTAAAGTTTCACTCTTCCTTCGCAGGTGTGCTGAGAGTAGCAGATGAAGATGTCATCCACACTGTCATTGACTTCCTGTCATACCTCAAACTTAAAGGTTTGCTTGTTATTTCCAATACATCCTTTGGGTCTATAATGCTGCCTGAAGTCTTACACTGACCTGATTGGATCTTAGTGTTTAGTGAATGTGTTCTGACCCTCCCCCCCCGGTTTGTGTATATGTGGTTGCAGAAATGGGAGCCCTGGACAGCCTACCCTCCTCTGTGACATCAGATGAACTGGCCAACCCCTAATCCATCTGCCTCTCCGCTGTACACCTCCCTCAACCCAAGTCCATGTTTCTGCTTTCTGGGCCCCGTTGGCCTCCACTACATCTCAACCCGTGGGTCTGCCCTGGTAACCAAGATGTGATTCTTTAACCCTTTGTCGAATTGTTTTTATCCCCCAAGATCATCAGACATCTCTGCTCCTGAGTAAATCCATGACATCCACCATAGTTCAATGGGACTCAGGGGGAAGTCTGCATTAAGACAGCTGTGAGATATTTCTTGTTTTTGACTCTGGGTATTTGGGACTACAGCATTCACATTGTATTATCATCTTAATATACCATCATCTGATGTAAGAGAATGGAGTGAAATAAATAAATGGCACTGGACTCTGACCCTGAATTTATTTATTTTATTTATTTATTCTCATATTTAGATTAATCATAAACGGTGTGTATTACTTGCAGTGTATGGTTTTGTAGTGCTTATCAAGCTGGGCCAAAAGAATGACTTGAATGAAATTTGGTAGCTAAGAAATGTTTGGCTGAAAAAAGAAGAGAAGGAGAATACACCAATTAAAAACAACAATATGTATCGTACCTACAGCCAGTTACGTTCAAAGACTGGGGGATTGGTGGAATTTTTTCATTCTACCTGTTTTAGTTGTTTCCTTAAATTCTCTCCTCTGTGAGACTGGACAGGACAGACACTCTGTCAACGGAGCCTGAAACAAACCAACGCAGGCACTCTTCACTCATCACACCTGTCTTTGTACCACTTCACTCACTGCCGTAGGACTTTCAGCCAGTATGCAGGTGTGAAGTCAAGTCAGTCATCAGTTATTCTGTACGTCTTTAATTTTGCTTTCTAGTTTGTACAACCTTATTTTGTATCATCTTTTTCAAGGCCTAAGCTGATGTTTGCGTTGACGCTCTAAATCAAAATGGCATCATGCAGTAATGCTGTGCTAAGTATCAACATCTGGATAAATGACATGACGAGAATAACTGTTAAAGGTAGGTATCTCTCTAATTTAAAACAAAAAACCCAAACAACTTTCAATTACTTGCGATAAGTTTTCCCTCGTAGACAGAAGTATTTAATTACATAGTGTACACTTTATCGCGTAATTTAGTGTCAGTTGTCAACAAATTTGATATTATTAAAAAAAAAACACGTGTCCGTTGGAAGTTTTCACTTTTACGATTTCCGATAGTTCGGGAAGGCACCTGTTGGCCTTTGACCCGCCCACCTGGAGGAAACGGTGCGCTCGATTTATTCTACACGGAGTCCTGAAGAGAAAGCTAAACGTATTATAATAAAGTTTTCAACAAAACAATGTGGAACACTCGGTCTAAATATTTTTTGGACTTTGTGGCTGCGCTGTTAGTTAAGAAATATTCCGAAAAATTTGTATTTTCGGAAAAGACTTCAATTCGGCTCCTCTCGCGCCGAAAAAAGCGCGAAGCGCCCGCGTAAACTCGCCCATCAACCATCTACTCCACACTGGTAACGTTCATTTTTGAATTTAGCTAGATTTTAATAAAGGAAATGTACTGTTTACAATAACTTGGGAACGTCAACAATATTAGCTGGGTGACTTGTGACATTATTATCACTAACCCAGCAAAACAAAGATTGTGAAGTGGTAAGTTACTTAGCAGCTAGTTACCTAGTTAGCATCACTAACTAATGCTAAGTAGTTAAATAATGCTACTAACTCCGGTTTTTGAAAATTGTAGTTTAATTACTCGTTTCGGAAATTTTATGTGAGGACATTCAATGCACAAGTTAAGACATTATTCAGTAACCTTCTATTATCTTGAACACAATGATCCCGCTGGACAGGACGCAGTAACGAAGACGGAGCATCTTCCTGCTGTTTATCTGTTTACCTGATGGAACCTCAGGTATACTTGAGTAAAAGTACTGATGTCTCATTTAAAATTGACCTAGTTACCCAGGTCAAAGTAAAATTCAATGCATCCGAGAATGTTACATATCAAAAGTTTTTTGGGGGGAATAACTACTCGATGATAAGGTGTCATTTAAGATTCATTTATAGTCAATCTGTAAATTACTCAAACTGATTCAGAGAGACAAAATTAAACTAGTAGTATAGTTGTTGGGATTTTTGCAAACCTCACAAACTTTTTTCAGTCTTATTTCCATCTCCCAGTCTGTGTATTGAAATCAACAAGTATCAAAGCTGTATAGATCTTGAGAACCCTGTTTTCCAATCCGTTGTTTGCTGAACTCAGGTCCCGTCCTAACTGGACAATGGACAGCCCAACGATCCAAACTACTGTCCCTTCATCAAGACACCGTGACACTGAGAGTGACGGTAACGTCCGACCCGATCCCCATGTGGCGACAGGACCCCTTTCAGCTGTCAGTCTGCCCACAATGACTCCATATTCTCAGCAACATTCTGCCACCCCAGAACTGATGAACCGTTCCAACTCCAGGTACAGGAATCAGTTATTCCTTGACTTTATTTTTCAGTACGTTAAGTAAGTTTCTTCCTGACTCGTTTGATAAAGATGCCCCCTTTATTTATTTATTTTGCATGGCTCTGGAACCCTGCAACAGAAAATCTTAAAGCATCTTCCAGATTCCCAAACATAGAACCGTATGATTCCTTTCAGTGTCGTGCGTGAACCGTACGTCACGGCCCGTTCTCTCAGCGGCACCTTGTTTCCACGTTGTTTTCACGCTGGAGCTCTTTGTGCTGTGAAGGTGCATCGATGCTTACAACTTCTCCAAATGCTCGTCAAAACCCGAAATATTCAGCTACTACAGCCGTTCCTTTTTATCAACCAGGAAAGATACACGATAAGGGCGCGGAGTAGCAAAATGTTACTGATGGAGATGAAGAGAGAACACGCAGTATCGTTTTTTTCATTCATATACATTTTTCCTCAAGCTCACATTTCTTTCTTGGTATGTTGAGAAGAAGTTGTCTGATGTAGAAGCTGTATGTTCTGTATCAAGGTTGTAGATCAAGCTTATGTGACACGCAATGAGCAGGTAACAGCAACAATAATAGGAAAACGGTGCAACAAGTGTGTTGGAGTCATTCAAGGGCAGAGATTAGTGTTCATGCTGGACATCACTGTCACTGAATGTAGAGTTTGAGAACATGAAAACTCCATTCATGAGTAATGGAGCCCAATAGTTTGTCTTCTATCAACTTGGACCTCCCTTTTTTTGCTAATATCAGACCAATGAATGTGTGTGTGTGTGTGTGTGTGTGTGCGTGTGTGTGTGTAGAGGGGTGTGTGGTACGGTCTGGTCTGTCTGTAGCTCCATGTTGGCCCAGGCTGTGAGGGCTGAGAGAGGAGGTCAGAGTTCAGCGCAGGCCGAGCGTTTGATCTTGAAAGTGTTTGGAAAAAGTCTCAGTCAGATCTTCAGCTCCACGTCGTCCCCCTCACACACAGAGAGACGCAGCTGAAGACACCTCGTCCAGCGGGAAGAACTTCAGCGTGTTTCTGCGTACATAGTAAGCATGGCCTGTTCGTTTCAAGAGAAGAGAAACCTGTGACATGACGAACGGTCGCTGCTCTGAGTCCTCGTTTTTTGTCTCACACAGTTTGTGGAGTCTTGTACTTTATTCATTTCATTTTACATTTTAATTTCTCAAACAAAATAATGATATATACAAAATAAGTACAGTCTTGTAAGTTATTTCATTTATTATTTGTTGCATATGGGACTTATTACTTAATAAAATATCTATTACAGTTCTTGTTGAAACTGTTAGATATCATTTACATATATGATACAAGTTCAGTTAGGAGGGTTTTACACAATTAAATATACGATTATATTTTGTTATATATACATATATTTTGTCTTTTAGGTCAACAAAGTTGCAATTAAATCCTCCAATTTAATTATCTTTATATTCCTTATTGCTCTAATCGCTGCATGTAAACAAAATTTGAAATGTTGGTGAATTAACCTTTTTATAGACTGGGACTAAACTAAACGCATTTATTTTCCTATATGTACGCTTGTGAAGACTCTAGTCCTCTTTTTTATTTAATTTTTGATATTCTTGTTTTGTTTTGACTAAATGTTTGAGATGACGACGTATAAGTAGAATAAGTCTTATTTTTGACTGCTGCTTTTTAGCTTTGGTTCCATGACACTATACAGGTCCTGTACGCCGCCCTTAGAAAGCCCAACAAAGGGGCCACACTCTGAAGTGTCCACACTCTGAAGTGTCCACAGTCTGAAGTGTCCACACTCTGAAGTGTCCACACTCTGAAGTGTCCACACTCTGAAGTCCACACTCTGAAGTGTCCACAGTCTGAAGTGTCCACACTCTCAAGTGTCCACAGTCTGAAGTGTCCACAGTCTGACTTTCTCTTTAGCTGTTTGTATCTTAATGGAATTCAACAGCAACACAACTAGTCGGCACGATTGTACTCAGGGCTGAACTGATCCCAGATTCTCTAATGGTGGAAACTATAACTGTTCATTTGGTTCTTCAATCCCATCCGCAAGCTTGATTAGATCGGCTGGATAAAGTTGTCTGTGATAATCAAACCTGAGGCAACAAAGGTGAGTGGCAACGTGGCCCTGACCAAGATAAAGCAGTTTAGACGATGGGTGGATGGATATGTAAATAAAGTATTACTTACAGACTTACCACACGATCCTGTTTTTATTCATATTCTTTTGATTTCAGATCGAACTGGAAATTTGATCAAGTGAAAACAAAATACAAAACAACAGAAACTGGTAAATCTAAGTTCATCTTTCAGATTGCTCGACACACTGAGCTCTTAACCCAATTTTCTCCAGTGAGAACGTTGAATTCTTCTTTGTGTGAAGTTCTTTATCTGTTTCAGTTTCAGTTTGGAGTTCAGACATGTTGCCGTGGAAACAGATCCAACAACAGCAAGACGGACACATCCTGGATCATAACAAAGCATCAACGATTAAATCCAAATGACTCAATAATTCCCATATGAAGACCAGGTACGTGAGGACCCTCCATGTCTGTATTTGTTTTGATCAGGTCTCGGCTTTAAAAGCACGATCGTTTCTATTTATATCAGGCAGAATGATGATGATGATGTTCTTACTTAGAGATTTTTGCTCCTGGATTTAGAGTTAAAATGTTTGTTTTGCCCCACATGTTCACATAAACAGTTTATTGATGATAAGTGAGGGAGCGAACGATTAAGAAAAACAAAACTCATTTCCTGTTCCTGGGGAAAATCTAACAGCACTAACGTGAAATCCCAGCTTGTCTCCCACTCAACACACACCAGGTCCATACTATTGATGTTCATTACTCCAAATCACAGCCCTGACGTCAGACAGTGTTTTTGTGCTGTTTTTGGGCCTCTAGTAAACAGGATTCCTGCCAGGCCGCTCGGGGAGTGGCGATCGAAGCCGTGTGCCTTCCAGTACGGATATAAGGAGGCTGGAACATTGCTGGGATCCCACACGGCCTTCAGCTGGACCAGGAGCCTCACAGCGCCAGAGATGGTAGGTGGACCATCAGACTGGTTTATCAGAGGAAATCACTCATCTGTCTATATATGTATGTACAGTATATATATAGATATATAATACGAGAATGTATATGAAATATGTATGCAGAGTGAAGGACAAGTTTGTTCATTTGTTTCAGGAACCTAAATGCATAATATTTTTAGATCCTGTCCTGTATTTAAGGCTCAGTGTTATTTGAGTTTACAGATTGTCACCATAGACTTCCTAGATTTTTTTCTTGCAGTTATAGCGGTTATCACTGCTGTCTCTCAGGGTTCAAGTCCCAGGCAGAACCTGGTCCTTATTGTGTGTAGCTTGCATGTTCTCGCCGGGTCTGCATGGGTTTTCTCTGGGTGCTCCGGTTTTCTCTCACCTCCAAAGACGTGCGTCTAACATGGATTGGACTTTCTAAATTGCCCATAGGTGTGAATGGGAGTGTGATTGAGTTGTCTCTCTACGTGTCAGCCCTGTGATGGCCGGGCGACCTGTCTAGGGTGAACCCTGCCTTTAATTTCTCTTTACTCTGGATATGTTGGGTATTATTTTAGACAGATTTCCCCAGAATGCGTCGTTGCAAACTTGGCAACTTTGCAAACCCTGGGCCTTTCACTAGACTTTAAAGACTTCAAGACTTTATGAAGACGGAGCCACTGGTGGTCACCTCAGAATGTTTTATTGTGCTGTGTTTACTTGGTATACTCAGTTAGTGTTGTTGTTCTTTTTCAGGAGAATAAAGCTTCGGTCATGTGGACGTGCTGCGTGATGATCGTTGTCCTGTGTGCAGAGTCCCATCGTGCACAAAAGGTAAAACACTCACGTTTTACTTCACGTCTGCATTTTAATGGATTTTATGTGGCATCGGATAATGATATCAGCACATGTCGCTTCCTGTTGCATCTGCCTGCAGCTGAACGTCCACTGGGGTCCTCAGTCCATGATGTACCTGAAGGGCAAACGTGAGTTTAACCCACAAACGGTTCTGCTGTCAGTTGACGGCAGTCAGACTCAGTCAGGTGCTGCCTTTTGAAGTGTGCCACTCTTAAAGCAGCAGTCGGGTGGAATCAGGCGAGGTGAGACAGTTACGGCTCCACAGCACATTTCATACCCACGGCAAAGTTCCTAAGCTTCAAAAAAAATCATATTGGATTAAAAGTGATGAAATAAAAGGATTAAAGTGATTGAATAGTTCTGTAAATCAGACAGTGCTCTTCAGAGAAGAGAAGTTTATTTGTAACAGTAGCATCACGTCACCTCCAGCTGGCGCTCTGTGCACCACTAATCTCTCCTGACATCCAAGTGGGCCTTGCATGGTTACCATGGCTGTCGGTGTGTGAATGGGTGAGTGTGAGGTATGAAACTGTAGGGAGCTTTGAGCAGTCTTCCGGCTAGAAAAACATTATGGAAAATCATACATTTTTCATATGTCACGTATTAATGGGATTGAAATCGGCACAAATGGAAATCGAAGTATGTTTACTCTGAGTAATGGACCAGCATTGATTCATCAAATCGATTTACTCGAGCAGGTGAACGTCTTAATCGGAGCGCTGCCTGCATGTGCATCTCCTGAATGGGCAGATTCTCGTACTGAGGAGACTCATTGATTCTCTGCAGGAATACAGCTTAGTCACAAATATGCTGAGTACTGAATGCACGTAAACATGCTGACAGGCACTGGTATTTGTTTTTTAAGTTGTATCATTCTGGAGATACGTGGCCGTAGCCGCTCTCCAAATGCCTTCGAGTCCTCGCTCCCTCCAACAGACCGCCGTGTCCGTTTCTTTTCAGACGGCAGGAGGTTTGTGTCGGAGGATGACAGCAGGGTGCTGAAGCAGGGTCTGCAGGGCTGGTATGCAGTACTCAGAGGTACAATCGGTCTTTATCATTGGCATTATAATAATAGTAAAAGTAACTGGTAATAACTGTGTGTGTGTGTGTGTGTGTGTGTGTTTACAGACATCCGGAGACTGCAGTCGCTGGAGTTCAGCAAACCAAATAAAATTGTGAGCTCAGAGAAAGTCCTGATTCAGTACATCAAGGAGAGATGAGACACGTGCTCATGATCACACATCGCTGTTATACTGAACACCTGTACATACATGAACACTTCCACATACACGGACACTTCCACGAGTGAAAGACAACACGGACTGTCCGACCTCTGTTCATTGTAACTGACACATCGTGCTTGGAAACAGACAAACCACCATTGTTTATGATCTGACATTCATATTTTAATACTTTTCTTTGTGCGCATTTGTAAAAGATTTTCCTCTTATTGTTGTTCACTCTGTATAAATGACATGTTTGTTCTTTTTACACAGAAAAACATTTTCCTACGTGAATTGCTCTGAATAAATAATGTTCTATAAGAATAACAATGATAATTATGCCTGATTTCCTCACCCGTTGAACAGCCGATAAACTAAATGGAACACATGGGGCTGCGTTTGGCTCCAACGACCACTAGGGGGAGTCGAGCCCAGACGCATATCCTTTCATTAACTTATCACATGTAATGTCTTGTTTTGACCAGCAGGTGGCAGCAAGAGAACAGGAGTTTACTGTGGACATGGACTTTATCGAATGTGACAGTAAAGTCATGATGAATACTACTTCAGTAGATACTTTTTCAGTACTTCTCCCCTAGACCCCCGTCTGCCACTCTTTTTCTTTCAGTCTGTCTGTCTGGTTTTGTGTGTTTCCCTCTATTTCTGCCATTTCTCTCTCTCTGTCTGTGTCTTTCTATCCCTCCCACCCTGTCCGTCTGTCTGTCCTCTTATCCTTTCCATTTTCCCAGTGTCAAAGCAGCGCACAGTGGACAGTCTAGGCTGTTGTCTTTATAACAGAACATTGAAGTGCCCTTAGTCGTCATTTTGTATGTTTGTGCAGACGGTGACCATTTCTATTTATAGAAAGGTTTTGATTTAAAAAACGATAATTGTCTAAAATCTTTACTGAAATGTACATGGAAGCATGGTAATCTGTCCGTTAATGAGAACAATACAAGTATTTCACAGGATTCTAACTCAAAAGAATCACATCTGCTCTTTCATAACACTTTATTGTCTTCATGTCCTAATCAGCATATTTCATTTCCAAACTACATTCACAGTTTAATTACATCCACACCCAGAGTCAGAGGCAGGAACCAATCAGAGCAACATCTTCACCAGCTGTGGTAAGGTGCTTCATCCTGTCACCATCATCTTCACCCCAAAGGAGGTCCAATGAAAGGCGAGTCTCCGTTCGCGTAAAGGCACTTCCTTTGATTTGGTGGAAAGTTGTCCAATTTGTGTCAATCCACCAAACCACAGGAAATCACCACAATTCACATCTTTTTTTTTTTCCTCATCAAAGATGTGTTTCCCTCCTCTCACGGTGTTCGCGTGTTCAGGATCGCCTAGGTCTTTACGCTGTTTCCACCACTGGCCTTTAAAGCGATAAACCTTAGGTTTACTCTCATGACTGACATCTAGTGGCAGTAGCAAGAAATAACAGCAAGCTGGTGAACAGCTCGGCCCATAATTCAATGCTGGTTTTCTCTTTTTCTGTGTGTGTTTGTCCTCCTAGCTGCAGGAGTCTTCCTAAGTCTTCCTGCATCAGTGTCAGGTCAGACACCGTTTAACAAATACAAACGGAGATGAGTGCATAAATAAAAAAACAAATTGCTTTTACAACAAAACCAGCATGAGATACAATCTTAACATTTTGATATTTTTTAAACATTGATTTTATGTTTAAGAAAAGGATTATCACTTTAATGTTTTTCAATACTTGATCAATGTTTATAATGGAAGAATCTGGCCATAATTGTCTCTGTCAAGTAGTCTTTCAGTTTCCCCCTGCATCTGTTTGCTCAGGAACTTAGTTGTCAATCCAAATCCAGGAGCGGATCCAGGATTCTTAAGGTTTCTTAACATCGAGGAACGCCACAGTTTTAGGGCTGTGATGATTGATGATTATTTTAAAAATCGAAAACTATTGATTTCTTTGGATATTAGTCAATTTGTTGATGTCTGTGTACGTATACACTACATTATGTGTCCAGTGTCAGAAATATGGAAAAAGTCCAAAGTGCCGACAAACAAACCCGAGGTATCAAACAAAAGCATGGCGTCCTTGGCTGAGGTATGGAGCGTGTGGTTTTAAATCATAATCATCATCAGTAGTGGGGTGAAGAATGCTGTATTTTGGTCTGTCACTGTTGATGGATGGACTTTCTGATGATTGATATCTGTGGACAGTTTGTTAGAGTGAGAGAGACAAGATAACAAAGCACAACTAATCATTCAATAACTCATCATAATTCAGCCACTTTGCTATAGATGTGTTACTTTTTAAAGGGAGTGAACATCGCTTGGTTATTCACAACACAGTCAATTATGCAAATTCAAATTCATTTTTTAATGTAGTCGCCAATTAGAATTGTTTCTAATTAACCGTGACAGTCTGACACAACAAGCATCATCAAAGCCACCCGAACATTTTTAGGTGATTGTTTCTGCACTGCTCTCACACTCGTTTCAAAGTACAAGAATAAGAAAAATACTCTCCTTATTTTACACATATTAAAAATCTTCTACTTAAAAAAGTTCTCCCAGTTAATGAAAATCTCCCCTCCTTTATAATCTCACATTTACACTTATATACTGTTTTATACATTAAGATACATTAAAATAAGAATAATGAGTTCACTGGAATTTGGACACAGCAGGAGAGGCTGAGCTGAACGCACAGCGAGGAAGAGGACGAGGATGAGGATGAGGAGGCCGGTCTGCTGCACGCTGTACAGAATCTTGGTTCTGTCTCTGTCCCACCGTATTCATGCCGACAAAAACGCACGTATGTGGCAAACGTTCGCCATCACCGCTGCAGTCTGGGGCGAAAATGACTTTTGACAATTAAAGAGGATTTGGTTTGCACAGCTTAATCTCGGATTTGCTGCTGATTTAACGCTACCGTGTCATCCGACAAACATCGCAGTTTATCTCCGTATGAACAGGAAATGATGTCAGCTGTTACTCAGACTGACTTTGTTACAATGATTCAGTTTGACAGTGAAGACAAAACTGTTTCTGTGTGATGCGAACCTGAAAGTGGCAAAAAAGAAAGACTAGTGTGTGACTGTAATACACACTCCCACACACACACACACAGAATTATATGACCCAGATAAAGTGCTCTCTCTCTCTCTCTCTCTCTCTCTCTCTCTCTCTCTCTCTCTCCCTCCCTCTCTCTCCCTGGTTCTCACGACTGTCAGACTTCGCAAACATTACAGGAATTTCCCCTTGACGCCCTGACAATTGGACACGTTTGTCTCAACGGTCCAGGCTGTCTTTGCACACTCTAAGACCATTAAGATGCCTGTTTTTTACCAATTTTTAGGTATCTTTAATCACATCCAGGAGCATCCAACTCACCACAAATCATCAGCAAAACATTAAATTAGTGAGGAATATGGGATTATGTCAACATTTTAGGTCATTCTGACAACGTTTAGACTCAGAATCCAACAATATGCCATTGTTTTGTTAATAATCGATAATTTATGCGATCATCTATTCCCATGAGAGTAAGAAAAGACTGTATTGATTCCAGAATCAAACTATCCGACGATTCGACTCCAACACACAATCAGACGAACCTCGACCCTCAATACTGAGACAAAAGTACGCTGAGAAAATGAATGAGGCGCTCGCTCTCTCCCTGTCTCTCTCTCTCTCTCTCTCTCTCGCTCGCTTTCTCGTTGTCTTTCTGTCTCATCCCGTCTGTGTCCCCCTTTGTCCAGGAAGTCCAAAGGTCCAACCTCCTTACAAACAGGTACCACTTAAAGAAAGGGTGCCGCTGTTGTTGTCACGGTAACAGCAGCGTGGGGCTGTGCCATCCTGTGGTCATCAGTGTTACAGAGTTGTCACAGTTACAACGTTATAACGTTGCCGTCCTCTCTCATATTCTCATGGCTACTGCTGGCAGTGTGGGCGGGGTTTCCATTGTGATTTTGCAGCAGATTGGAGCCTTCACTCAGGGACGCGCCGACGCTGCTGGGCATGGAGACGCTCTGTGGGAGGGGCCTGACTGACGTGGAGTTGTGCGGTCTGCTGCTAGGAGAGTCTCTGTTGAGGTTGCTGTTGTTGCTCGTGGTTACCCGGTGATGGCTGTAGGGCGCCAGGCTGTCGTTCTCGATGATGAGGTCACCGTCTTCTTCTTCGTCATCGCTGTCACCCTCAGCAATACTGTTACTGTTGGAACAAAAAGTGTGGAAAACCGTGAAGATTATGGAACATAACAACATTTAGGAGTGCACAACAACAATTTGTTAGTATGCTGATGAGTGAGTGCTCATCCTTAATCCTTAAAGCAGCTGTTGTGTCAGGAGGATGGAAAAGATTAAGGATTAACACACACCTGAAGAAAAAATAAATAAACAAGCAGGACGTATGAGACACATTCAAAAGACATGAGACGGGAGATGGATGACACCTGTTGGATGAGGGGTCTCTCTGTCCTGGTCTTGGTTTTTCTTTTTTGAACTTGTGGCCTCGTTCATGCACAGTTTTCCTGCCTGTTCCTGTCGTTTTTATTGTGTTTGTTTATCCAAACTGGGAATCCCTGGATGGAGGAGCCCACCTAAAACGTCACGTGGTCACATGACACAGGAGGGCCTGCATCATTTTCCCGTGAACCTCAGGTCAGACACCGTTTATGACAAAGGTTCAAATATAATCCCTGAGATCAGTGGACTCTTCACAACTTAGTTTTTATTAACTGTGTCAAAACGTCCCTAATTAATCTCAATCTGACTGAATCTCCATGAGGACAAAGAGTGACATGCGTCGTACCTTGCAGTGATGGGGTTGCTCTGGGAGGCGGGGCTTGGTGAATCGTGGGAAGGGGCGGAGCCTGTCGATCCAGCTGAGCCCACAGACCCAGAGTTGCCCGCTGACATCTTGGTGCCACGGTGCATGACGTTGTTCCTCTGGTTGGCCGGCTTCACCGTCACGATGAGGTTGTGACTGTTCGCCACCATCATGTCCGTCACCTGGAAGGACACACAGAGCGCAACACGCTGTGAAATGCAGCATTTATGCAGGAAGTCCAGTCAGTCACATGATTCCCATTTAACACATGGTAACAATAAAGAGCCGGTTTGGTGCTTCTTGACAGACCGTCGTTGGATTTGTTGTCTCATTGTGTCTCTTGATATACGTTCAGCTTCAGACTCCTCACCTGATCCAAAGATTTTCCTGCCACGTCGATGCCGTTGACCTCCAGGATCTCGTCATTAACTCCCAGCAGCCCCGTGCTCTCCGCCAGCCCGCCGCGCACCAGACGAGAAATGAAGACCCCAGGGACCTCCACAACGAAGAGGAAGAGGAGGATTAACCATAATCAGTCGTGGCTCTCAGAGGTACTGCTTGGTTCAAATGCTTGAATCACTGATCTTCATCACTTTTCTGATATTTAGTTACAGTGACAAAATGAAGGATAAATGTCAGGTAAATCTCTCAAACAGTACGTTTTGACGTGGCTCCCGTTTGTTCTGTGGGAGTGGACCAAATGTGAGGTCTCTATCTCTCCCCCGTCTTGTCAAACCCTTCCTGCTTTCTGCTGCTTGTACGCTCACAGCAGGATAATAAAAATAATCACAATTTCCTGGGCCGGACATTCTACGTAGAAAATACAGGGACGACTGACCCGAAACTAGAGGAGAGGACACAAAAACACAAAAATCTGGACGGGGAAACGGTGTGAAACAGAGGCCGGGAGTGAGGCGGACCGAGAACACGTACAAGACATGGGACAAAAAGTACAAGCGGTGATGACAGCGCCACCATCAGGCTGACTGGTACACTTTGTCCATACATTTTTGAAATATCCCCCTCAAAGACAAATAGACAACAAACAACCAAAAACATAACGTGGCGTCCTCTTGGAGGTCATAAAGTCGCCTTAGATTTCTCCTCTTATTTTTAATGATACACGAAAAACTATTTAACACTTTCAGTTTTTTTCAGTTTGAAATCAGTAAAATTCAGAATATGATCATGAAATGATCTGTCCTACCTTCTCTACACCCTGCGGTGTCACTCGCACGCTCACCCCATCACGGATGTAGAAGCCCAGTGGCTTATGGGTACCGTGCTTGTGGAGTCGTACGCGTCGGTGCGTCTCCGGCAAAATGTCCACATCGATGATGGAAGAGATCTGTCGGAAGTTCTGTGGCAAGCCGATAGTAAGGCCCGGTTTGTTCCTGGAGAGGGTGGAGCCTGAGCCAGGAGGGCGGAGCCCGGTTAAGCCCAACCCCTTTTTACGCCTCTGGAGAGAATTGGTGTGAAACACGACAGGCTCATCCTCTGGATGAAGAGACGGAGAAGGAAAGAGAGAAAGCAGTCAGCATGGACGAACGCAAGAACCAGGCAAAGGAACCCGGAGGATCAGGAGGCATTCTGGGTAAAATATGATACTCAACACATCCAGAATAACAGAGACAAAAAATATGCTCAAACGGTTCATGCAGTATCGACTGTATGAAAATTTTGTAGTCGACCCCAACGAAAGACGCAGGAACTGAAACACTGCTTTGAGAGATTTGGAAATGGAAACCTGGAAGATGAGATCCTCCTCGTGTCTGCAGGGTCCCAGGATATGCTGTGAAACGTCCACGCAGAGGTGAGGGAGACGAGAAGAAAGGAGGAATGATGGAATGATGGAATGATGGAGAGAGACAGGAAGACAGACAGCGTCTTCTTCCCACACCTCTACACGTCTCATCGCAGTAGGTTTATTATTATAAATCAGCTTTTAGTCCAAAAATATTATTCTCTCTCTTTTATCACATTTCAATCTGGGCCTCTGACTCTGACTGTATGTATAAGGGGGACTTTCTAAATATTTCCTCATATGATTTAATACCACACGTGTGCTCATCAACGCTCAGCTGAAGGTGAGAAAAGAAGCCATACTTGGTACAAGGTACACGTTTGAAATGAGCTGAGTCATCAAATTCACTTCATTTACACCCATCAAAACATTTGAATAAGAAGTAAGAATGTAGTCCTGGTTGAAGGTTAAGATAAGATTAGAAGAAGAGCACGCAAACAGATGAAACACACACACACACACACAAAGCCTGCAAATCAAATCCTTCTTACTGTGGCCCACATTGTTGTCATTTTCATTTTCACTGTGTGTGTGTGTGTGTGTGTGTGTGTGTGTGTGTATTCTGTACTTGGGGAGTATCATTTAGCACTGCTGTGTGTGGAACAGATTGGACAGGTGGGGGTCAGACTGAAAGGTTTAAGAGGTCACACTGATCCAGATGTGACTGAGATCTGATGAAGTCACTCCTTCATTCATCCATCCATTCATTTCAGTCCGTATGCAGCACAAACAATAACACGGGGTTAAAAACGGAGTCCTGGTTTTTACACACTCTACACAGAACGTGTGTTTTTATCTGTGAAAACATTTTTCACTAAACATTCTCAGGAGGCATTTTGTCACCAAATAGCTTCATTAAATGAGTGAATTTTGAATTGAACTCATTCATTCACTCATACGTTCCCACCTAACATACGTTCTTATCAACCATTAAAACTTATCTGTAAAGAAATCACAGCACCGGTGCATTGTGGGTACAACTTCTTCAACAGCACGAAGTTGGAAGTTAAGTACAACAAAAGCTGATGGTCACAAAAAAAGAACGGTGATCTGAGACGGAAACGAAAATACACAACATTTATCAAACGCAAGAAAGGGAGCAGCGGAATCAGGCAGGCACACACACACACACCGTCACTGATAGAGTCTCATACTGGGCTTTGTTGAAAAAGGAAGAAAAACACCAAACAAAGTGAAGGCATCGTCTCTGCTGGAGACAAATACCTGACCTGCTGCATTCCACATACAGCATTCCACACACCCTCTCTCTCTGTGTGTGTGTGTGTGTGTGTGCGCGCGCGCGCATGTTTGTAAGTGTGTGTTGGAACACCAAGACCAACGCTAATGGTGAGAGGAAAGACACTCATGAACACACACACGTTTAGAGTGTGTTTCATGACAGATAGAACGGCTGAGGGGAGCAGACTGAAGCCTGAAGGCACAGACACAGCTGAGCCTCCTATAAACACAGACACAAATATGCTGCATCATTTGATAGGAAGATACTGTAAACTTTCTCATCCCCCAAAACAAAAAGAACACATTCTTTTGTATCCTCACTCACATTTCAAATGGTAAAAGTGTTGAATTGTATCAACGCCTATGACAGTACAGGGTCCTAAACGATGAATTCAAGAAACGGCCACCAAACAGCACCGAGCTCTGTCAGGGTGAAACGGTTCTGTCCTCCATTTGAACATGAATCATCCCTCTGTCTATATCGGTTTAAGAGATATTAATGGAAATCAATAGTTGGATGATGATGATGATGATGGATCTGCTGTGGGTGGAGCTCTGTGACTGTTGAAGATCCATCCGAGCACCACGAATCAGCTCCGTCTCATCCAAGCGACGGTGGAGGCCTGCAGGCTCCGGCTACGCCCGGACCGATACGGATCCTCTCTGACCACAACACCCGGATCACAGCGGAAGACAATCAGTCTGAATGTTTGTCTAAAACATGTTCAAGAAGTGAATCGACGTGTGGAACGCGGTGCTCATCACTAAAGACAAACTGGGATCAAATCTCTTCTCCCTCTCGGAGCTCGGCCTGGGGTCTAACATCATTTTACTACATTTGATGCATTCTTTGTACTCACTTTAATTTGATCTTAATGTCCTGTTTGAGTTGAGTTTCCTGTATGAAAGTTGCGTAACAAATAAGGTTACTATTATTATTATTATTATTATTAAAACTACGATCCAAATCCATCTCAAAGTCTTCTACCAAATTTCATCAGAATCTGTCCAACTTTTTAAGTTATCTTGCAAACACACACACACACACAGACAGACCGAGACAGAAATTGACCAGTTCAGGCTGTATTTCACAGTACGGAGCATTGAATGGAAAACAACAACAACAACAATAACAACATTTTCCTTGTGATGCGGTTTCATCCATTCAAATATTGAGAATCTATTCTGTCCAGTGAACGATGAAACTTGATGTGTGTGTGTTCACTTTGTCAGCCTGAGTGTAACCATTCTTGTAATTTGGGACTATCCTCCTTTTTTAGGCTCTGCAGCTGGATTAGACTTGAGCACGGATTGTTGTAGGTTTAATTTCCTCGTGAGTTCACGTGCACGGCCGTGTGTGTGTGTGTGTGTGTGTGTGTGTGTGCACTGTGAAACCTGTGTGTGTCCCAGGCTGTTGGGGCTCCGTTTATTGACACGAACGGCCGTGTTTCCCTGGCAGACGCTCAAAATAATAAATGAGCGTCAAACTGGAAACAGCACCGCTTATTTACGGACGGCTCAGCGGATCACCCACGAGGACCAGCAGACATTAAAACGCTGCTACGTGAGATCAGTGATTGATGGATCCGTACACAGCCAATCAAGAACCTGTCTGATGGTGACATCATTTGCACCGACGTGATTTACGTACGGCAGCTGGCAAGGACAACGTTGAGTTTTGTCTCATTTCGTCAGCCGGCAGTCTGCCAAGCCAAACGTTTGATTCATTCATACGTTCAAACATCGGGTGGAGATCTTCACCGGCCGGGTGGGGCCCACTCACCCCAGGGCGGAGCCATCGTAGGCTGCGTGTGGAGAGGGTGTTTCCACCTCTTTCCATCCCCGTACCGGTGTGTCAGATGAAGCAAACGGTGGCCTTCACCGAGCCAACCGACAAAGAGACCACCGTCGTTCACAAAATGTGATCTGGAAGCCATCAAACGTCTCCAGGAGCCTCAGTGTGTCCAATATCAGCACCACACGTATCTATCTATCTATCTCTGATACACAGCTGTCACTGAGAGGCTGTGTGTGTGTGTGTGTGTGTGTGTGTGTGTGTGTGTGTGCAGCGGACACCATCTGGAGCCCATGGTGCTGCCATATGCTTGATTTCAGTGCAGGTCCACAATGAGCCTCAGACTGTGTGACATAAAACAAAGAGCAGCGTTCATGTTGTCCTGGTGGTTCGGACCACGTCGGACCACGTCAGACCACGTCGGACCACGTCGGCCCACTGGGACGGGACGACCGCTCTGTGTGCTTTCATTCTTATGATCGCATGTTTACATGTTTTTAGTGGGACAAATATCACAACGTTGATCACTGCTGACGGTATGATGAGGAGTGATGATACTTTTTGGTTGTTGATATCAAGGTTTGGGGTTTTTGTAGATTGGAGCTGCAGCCTGAGAGACAAATGGATCTTTGACTGATTCATCTCATCTGTGACTGTTTGTGTACAGTTTGTCTGAATTCATGCTGTGAACGACCTGACAGGATGTGATCATCACATCATGCACATTTTCCCCCTTGTGTGTCCAAGTGAAATGCAGTGAAAATCCTCTCCTGCTCCCTGATTTTCTCTCTCTCTCTCTCTCTCTCTCACTTTCTCTCTCTCTCTCTGTTTCAATATTTGATTTCCTCCTCCTCTTAACTCGTCCAACACAGATATTTTCAGCCGTCTACGACCAAGTCTTCATCCTTACCTCAGAGATTTCAGTCTGACAGCAGTGAAATCATACACACACACACACACACACATTTTAGCACTCCTATTTAAAGAATTTCATTCATTCAGATTCAGCCTTCATTTTTTGCTCTCCCTCTTTTTCTCTCTCATACACACACACACATACTTTACCATAACATCTGTCAGATATCTTTGGCTAAAATTCAGCGTTGCCTTCAGTGAAATGTTTTAGGACTGTTTTTATTCTCTATTATTTTGAAAATTGATTGAAAATTGATTGACTCTTTTGATTATTAATTGAGTTGCCAATATTTGAGAGTTGTTGTGTAAGCTTCATACTTGTGATACAACTTGGGTGTTTTTCTGTCGGGTTGTATTCTGTTAGAGTGAAGAAGATCGCAGGTGTTAGCCTAGCCTAGCTTAGCTTAGTTTAACATCAATTTAATGAATTAATTCCAATTTAATTAATTACCGTGTGTGGTGTTACCATGGAAATCACAATAGTACTACTTCAGTCTTGTGAGCTCAACAACTACCACCGTAGTACTACTGCACAGCCGTTGCCATGGCTACCTATATAGTGCTAGTACAGGAGCCGAGTATTACCAAGACCAAAACCATAAGCACGACTAAGACAGGATGGAACGAATTCACACATCACACACCAACCTTTCACATTTAATCCTTTCACACACACACACACACACACACACACTGGAGCTGATATGATTGATGAAGACATTTAGAGGAAGATAATCTGAATGGCTCACAACAACAGATGGACTGCTATCTCTCTCTCCCTCACACACATACACACACGGCAACCTAGGGGCCATAAAACAGAAGGGAAATAAAGAACGAAATAAAGGTGGAGATGGAAAAGCTGTTACAGCCAGAGAATCTGGATTCCTGCCTCAGTGACAAGAAGCAGAACGATGGCAGACAGATGGCAGACAGGAAGCAGAAAGATGGCAGACAGGAAGCAGGAAGCAGACAGGAAGCAGAAAGATGGCAGACAGGGAGAGAGAGGTGAGGTGTGTAGTCTCCGTGTCCTTCAGATTCTCTCATTCAGCATATTTGTGTACATTTATTACTCTCACTGTGATTCACTTCTTATACTCATCAATGGGCTCATCTTCATCTTCAAGTTTCATTTGAAATTGCAGTGAGAAGCCCCAAGTTTCCAAAGATAACAAATCTGTCAGGATGCATTCTGGGTAAAGCCATATAAAGTGATACCCTGCACATCCAAAATGAAGAATAACTTAAGAAGACAAATACTTTAAAGATCAGAACTTTAGAAATTATGGGATAACTATACTTATTTTTAATTATTATGCTTAAGCCTTTTGTATGTGACAGATACATCTACATAAATATATACGTATACATATACTAATATTTATGGATTAAAGTGAAAAGGCTCATTAAATGTATCCAAAGTCCCTTAAGTAACTCTCTGTGCTTTACCTCAAAGAAAACTCTGTGTTTAAGGGGTTAAATGTAAATTGCCATTGGTATGATTGTGCCTTTAATGACAGACTACAAAACTGCAGCATGAGGTAAGTCCGTCCTTGGAGGAGGCTCCAAGGGCGTGCATGGTGCGACTTTCAAGCTCCCAATAGTTTTTTTCTGTCAGAGAAATTTGTAGCAAATCCCGTGAGCTGTATTATCGATTTTAACACGATGATCAGATTTGGGAGCTGTCGGCTTGAGTTTGTGCGCTATGGGCAGACGTCCTAGCTGACTCAGCAGTTCCAGACTTAATCGGGACGTGGCGAAAATCACAACAGAAGCATGAGAACCCGTGTTAGGGTTAGCAGTCAGACGGCTTCCGAGGACGCGCGGTGTCCTGACCTGGGATCATATTTAGAATGAAAAACTGTTTCAGGAGTTGATCCAAGTGTTAAAGAGAGTGTGGAGGTACTTCCTGTCTGTCACGTCATGATACCCTGTGTGTTCTCTCTCTCTGTCTCTCTCTCTCTCTCTCTCTTAGCTGATCTGATTAGACTCACCACTGTCTGTGAATCCAAACAACAGCGGCGGCTGCTAAGTGGGAGATAACCATCAACACATCATGAATTATGCAATGCAGCCTCAGCCAGAGAAGGTGTGCGCTCATACACAACAAAGACGCACTGTGGTGCACACTAATCAGTCACAGAATCCACAAAGTACAGGAAGAACGATGGATGATAGCAGGAGATAGAGAGGGGGAAACAAAGAGACACGGAGCCAGCAAAACTCTTCACCTCCGTTTGAGGCTCAACAAGCACATCGCAGAACATTTGTCCGTGAAGTTCCATCGAAGGTCCCGATTTGCCCCCCCAGGTTTGTGCCCCTCTGACTTTAACTGGTGGTAAATGACTGACGTGGAGTCTGTCCGTCATCAGACGGTGGTTTTACCCTCACTGCTCCTACGGCACCATTTCAACAAATGGTCAAAAGGATCCAAAGGTTCCGAGCCACTCCTCATAAAGATAAAGAACCCCGATGATGGCAGACGAAAGGTGGAAGGAGAAGTTTTTAACTTTCATATTTTTGAGCTACAATTTCACGCAATTCAAAGATTTTGAGGAAAATCATTTCGACGAGGTCGCTGACATTGTTTTTGGAGATAACTGAGGAGGTTCAAGTCCTCTTGGAGAACCATGACCATGACATCCTCACATTTTGTAAACTGACAGGTTATAAGATAAAGTTTTCTTTGTTTGTTTGTTAACGGCACAGAAAGAAGAAAAGCACAGATCACCGACGGAGCACCGGGAGGAAAGAACACGAGAGAGGAACAGGAAGGCAGACGGGGTTTGTAGAATAAAAGACATTTGATGTGGAGAACAAAGACGATCTCTGCCGCCGAGCCGAACACGTCAAGGCTAATAAGGACCGAGAACAGGTAGAAAAAGAGAAACATGAAGATTAACCAACTAACTAACTAACTAACTAACCCAAGTCCCTCCCCAGTGTCTCCATCTCTTTACCTTTCTTGGTGATAATGATGCGGAGCAGCGGATTGGCGGAGGAGACGGCTTTGTGGAAGTTGTCGTCGTTGTTGATCGGCAGGAGGTCTCCGTGGATGTCGGCGTATCCCAGCAGGACGTCCACGCCCGGGATGTGGTGGATGGTTTGGAGGAGGCGGTAAAAGTCCTGGAAGCCGCCCGGCCCGTTTCTCTTCAGAGCAAAGCGGCGGTATTCGGCCTCGAACTGTGGAAGGACGAAGGTGAAGAAGGACGAGGAGATCAGCATCCCAAAAAAAAAACAAGGAGAAGAACGACTGAATGACTCTGCATCATAGTTACAGGTTCGAACTGTTCAGTTTCAGGATGAGAGCAGCACTTAACCCACAACAAAGGAAGGAATTCAACTCTCACGCTCATCAGCTGACAGGCGAAGACAGCCCACGGGGATTACCAGCATGACTTTGTTGTTGTTGTTGTTGTTGTCCCTACTTCCTGTCCCTTTCTTCTTCTGTCCCTGTCTCGGATCGATTACACCTCCCAGATGGAGCTCACGCCATGATCGTGTTCTCATGAGACACGTTTTATTAATTAACTTCAAGTTTTCAGGGTTCTTCTCACTCTTGTCGATCACATTCACGCCCTCATTCACCAGATATGAGGTTTGTAATTTGCAATTATCAAACGAGCGAATTGGCAGTGAACCCGCCGCGTTTTCATATCGCGCCACGCAACGACAGCTGGGAACAGGACACCGAAAATGGAGGCCTAGACAATGGGGACATCTGCTCGTCTCAGCGTGTCTCTGCAGTCCTCCGTCCTCACCACTTCATTCATTCAACGTCGACCAAAACAATGTAGCTGAAGCGCTCTGAGCGAACATGGTTAGGCCACGACAAAGCAGCTTAGTCAGCACAAATGAAGAACTGTATCACTTTAAAGGACAAAGTAAAGGCCGAGGCTGAACTGTGACGGGGCGGAGCTTCACACACACACCACCGATGTGGACCTGCTGAGGTTCGGGTCGCGTGCTGGAGCTTCAGTTACTCTGTATATCGCTGCATACGGGTGATTCTGATCCCTGCCGTCTTCCATTCTTCCACCCTGCTCATCTTTCTTTCCTTTAGTATTGGATCAAATGTATACTTTACTACAGCTGGCAACGTGAAACGATTTTAAATCTGTTATTCCTTTTCTCCATTAAACCACTAAAATGTGCACGGCTGGAACAGGTGCAGTCTTGGTCCTCTAAGAATAGTTTATCATGCCTCTCTGGAGTGGGCTGGCCGTGGACCGTCTGCACAGCGTGCTCTATCCACAGAGCGTACGGGACGAGGTGTGTGTGTCGAGCTCCGGTCCACACACGGACGGTAACCTGATTCGATCTTACGAGCGTGTTCTTGAAAAATAAGTACACAGCCGTGATGGTGTGATATGATACGCTGGACATCATCATCATCATCATCATCCAAACCTGACCTGGTCCTTTAAGGGTCCTGTCCCAGTTCTGCCTGACGCCTGAAAGTATTTTCTTTCTGAACTCGAACCAAACCGGAGGAATCTGAGTTTTTATAACTGAGTCACAGAGCTACCAGAGAAAACTCTTCCAACGCCTGATCAGAAACAGAAACAAAACCAATCAATCAACGATCCTGATATCAGTAAAAATCCTCTCATCCGTTATGACGGAACGATTTCACTGCCATTAAAACGACTTTATTCATCATTATCTGGCATCAAATTCATCTTTTTTCTTTTTGAGGTATCACTTTAACTCTTATTGCATCTGAAGTGAAGGCTGCAACGATGTCCTCCGCTTTCATTTTTTTTACTAGTTTTGATTTTCACTTTTAGAAATGTTGTTGTTGTTGAGATGGGCGGGACCTCAGATTATATAAGAGGGCAGGAAGGATCAGCAGCCACCTGGGTGGGTGTGGGTTGTTCGAGAGGCAGCAGGAAGTACGCTACTGTTGTTAAAGGTTGGCTCGTTTCCTCACCACCATCATCCCTCATGATCTTTGTTTAGATTTAGAGTTTGATTTTTGATCACAGAGAAGACACAAACACTAATAAAAAAGACAGTGGGCGCCCCTACTGGTGTGGGGTAACATTACACTGCTGCTAGCTGGAAGGACACACAGAGCTATGATACGTGCGGATAACTAGGACAGATTCAGCATCATGGGGTCCACGGCAGCCTGGACAGTCAGGTGTCTCTGCTCAGCTCTGATCATCATCCAGGAGTGTTGGGATGTTAAACTGTGTGCCTGGTACACAGCGTCATGTAATCATAAAGGCCTTTAATGATGAAAACATGATGGAGCAGAGACATGCCCATCATTGTCTGACAGTCTTGGAACGTGTTATTGGTTTCAGTCCAGGTCCATAAATACCACAGCACTGCATATTTCCCATCTCTCCCTGCTCATGAGCACTCAGTCAGCTATGCAGTCATTCTCATGATATGAGCAGACAGAAAATGAAGCTGCATGCAGGCATTGTTTGTCTTTCCGTTGTTTGTTTAGTGTTGTGGAATCTATGTCATTTAGAGAATGTACAGTGTAATGTATGCACAGATCGTGTTTCTGGTCAAGAGAAGGGACAGGAAAGCCTCTTACCTGACAAACAGGTATGACGGGAGAGAGAGAGAGAGGGGGGGGGGGGGGGAGAG
>OMNV01005609.1:13213-33553 GCA_900303265.1 Brotula barbata | reverse complement strand
CCCCCCCCCCCCCCCCCTTCTCTCTCTCTCTCTGTGTGTTATTCTGCCTTTTTCTTCCTCCCACACATACAACACACACACAAAGGCATCGCAATCACTGCCTTAAACGCGTCGGATGCTTGGCACATGCAGGTTAAACGCCGATGAAGTCACTCTTGGCCTCTGTGATAGACGTTAGATGTTTGATGTAGGGAGCTCGTGAAGAGGATGAGACGGAGAGATAGATGAGACCAGTCCCGTCCGGTGGCCCCAGCCGTCCTGCGTCGGTGTTTTTTTTTTTTGTGGAGGAGGAGCAAAGCGATGCCTTGCTCGGTAATGGGACACGTGTTCCTCTGCTGCTTGGCCAGAGGGCATACACGGAAACTCCTCGGCAATAAGAGCATTTCAAACTACAAACTTATTTATTTATCTACACAACAGCTTTGCAATATTGATCGAATCAGACGCCGTAGCGTTTCGAAAGGCTCTCTGGTCGAGGTTCAGCTCATTCATTCTTTCTTTCTTTCGTTCCTCCTTTCTCTCTCTTTACGTTTCTTCGTCTTTAGCTCACCGGTACGTCTCTCCGTTCCGCTGCGTAAGTGCAGCCCGTGCAACAAAAGTAGGCCATCTAATATTTATCAGCATAACTCCGCTAAGATTCAGCGAATTGAGTCACTCAATTTACTGCGAAGTCTGAGAGTGCCGATGATATTTTTAGGCTGTTTATCTGAGGACGTGGGGCGATAGCAGTCAGAGTCATCCTCGCTATCTCTCTCCTGGAGGATCATCTTCATACTTACTGTATTTCCTCCGTCCGACTCTCGTCTTTGTCCGACAAGTCTGTCTTGTCGGCAATTACTGTCACCCCTCCTCGATGGGAGGATTTGGCAGCGTTTGTCTTCAGCCTCATTAAAGTTGCATTAAGTTAAAAGACGCACACATACACATTTATTATTTGGTTACTATGCAATGGAGTCTATAGCCCTGGACCTGTGTGTATGTGGACACATCCACGACACCTACTTTATTGGCTTTTCTATAAAAGTCAGCAAGCTGTAATATAACTTCACGACGAGCCGTATGAGAGTGCGAGCCGTTAACCGGTCGGACTGAGTGGATTCAACTTTATAGGCTCATTAACGCAGCGTGGCTTTTTTCCTCTTTCAGTCTCTTGGTTTCCCTCCATCTGCTGTCAGCATCCTCTCCCTCTCCCTCTCCCTCGCTCTCTCCCTCTCCCTCTCTCTCTCTCTTTCTCCCATGCCACACAGTCCACTTCCCTGCTCTCCTGTGTGGAAACGTGAGAGCCTCCGTCTCTCCGGCTCTCTTGTCACCGCTCAGTGAGTTTGCACGCCACAGCCGTGGGGCCTTTTTTTCACTGCCAGTGTTTGGTCCAATATTTCTCAAAACGCCGTGCCGATAATCCTACGCGAACAGCTCGGGGGATGTGAGGCCCGTTATTATCGGGTTAGCCTGTACTTTTGCTCCTTCTGTAAAAGTAAACGCGCTCCTTTTGTTGGACCTCAGTCTGATGTGATTTGCCCTCTGTTGTTCTTTCTACTTCCATCTCGTTTGGATGTTACGAACCGTGAGCCTGAAAATGGGTTACAGATTCGTACTCTGTATTAAAGTATAAATTGATGAATTATTAAGCTGGCTTTTCTAAAGGAAACATCATTAATAGTTTAGAGATTTGGGCGGCGTATAATGCAGAAGTCGATGAGGGCGTGGGAGAGGGGAGGTGTGAGAAAAGGGCCCAGAGACCTGTTCCTGTGTTGTGTCAACAAAAGCTAACAACGGGCGAGAGACTCTGAGGGAGAAATGAACAAGAATGTCTGCTTCACTAACCCCAATCCAACTGTGGCCAACAATTTGTTTGGCGAATTTGCAGCGTCGGCGGAAGCTGTTCTCAAATTTGTGCATCGTTAGAGACTCACATAAACATAAGCAGGCCAGAGGTTCAAGCTTTTGCAAAAGCGTGGAGACCACAGTGATGCAACAGTGTAATTCTATTTTTATTCATAAACTGTTTATGACTGTAGTAGAACTCTTTGGCTGAGAAGACGGTGCAGATGTGCTGATGTGTTCTGAAAGTCATTTGTGTGTCTCTTGCAGCTGTGTTAAATCTGTACCTTATTAGCTTGATGCTAGCTTATAATGGATTTCCCCATAGGCAGGGTAACCAGAAATTAACACTGGCATTGCTTTTATACTTTTAGCAAACTTTCAAACTCTGCTTGCTTGCCCCCGTGTCCTCTACCTAAACTAGCAAACAACTTACAAACAAATACAAATGATCAAAACTGAAATGGTAAGCCCCTCCCCCATCCTGCTTATACCACACAACAAAAGGTTTAACATAAGAAAGATAGAACATTGGACAGATGTTTTGTTTTTGTGCTATACAGTTTAAGTAACACACACAATTCATTCACACAGCAAAATATCTCAGCAAATAAAAAGAACACACGCGTGCCGGCGCCTGCACATTCACACACAGAGACGCACAAATTGGAGCGAGACACAGTATGAAGACCTGCAGTCCATTCTGTGCTCCAATTTGACCATCTGATGTAAGCAGAAGAGACAGCCGAGCGTAGCTTCCCCTAGAGTCATGTAAAATGCAAAGGAATATACTACTCTATTAAAACATCCTGATGGCTAAGGAAGGACACACACACACACACACGCACAGGCGGAGAGGGAGACAGAGAGACAGAGAGAGAGAGAGAGAGGGTTTGTGCACACATAAGGCTTACACATCTGCATTTATCGTTCAATCTGACACATCATAATGTGTAAAAGCTCGCCCAGATTCATACCTGCCCCGCGTTCTGCGACTCGTTCCTCGGCGTGCTTCATCCTAACCAGTCCACATGTTCTCCTTTCATTATTCAAACCTCCCGACAGACTATCAACTTTTTATTACGCCATCCCCAAGAATCCTCTCCATCACTCATCTCGGCCTCCTAACCCCAAACAACACTTTAAAACACTTAAGTTTGTCCCTGAAAACGCCGGACCAAATATTGACTGCACTACAGGAGTATTTGCTGTTTGACAACAAGCGGCTTCATGCTTCCAAGTAGCCAAAGCGCCGGGAGTCGTGTAGCTTTGAAAAGAGAGATCTCGGATGACGCGGTCTTTTATCCTCGCCAGAGGAGCCGGGAGACGCTTTTATGAGACGTACGCATTATTATTGATGGACAATCGCAGCGCTGCGGGGCAAGAGTAGTTAGTGTCAGCTTAGTTCTCATGTTCGTCTCTTTTCTATCGCCTTAATTGCTGTGTAACATAGTGGTGAAGATTGCATTTGAGTCACCTTCGTGAGCGAGAGGTTAACCTGGGTCGCTTCCATGCGCTCACTTAAATTAAGTCATTGAATGCGTGTGCGCACGTACGTAAACCACAGAAAACACAGAAGCACACACTAACGCACGCACGCCGCCGTTTGCGCACACCTTCGTACGCAGACACGGCCCTTCTTGAGGCTGATCTCAGGTAATGATGTAAGAGCGAAACGTGGAGTCTCTCAGCCCTCCCGAGGCCTCGGAGCGATTATCTCCGGAGTCAGCTCACCTCTCACCTCTCGTGTCTCTCTGTTTGCTCCGTGGTGGTTCACTAAGACGCTCGCTTGTTTATCAGTCTAATGTTTGTTCTTGTCAGGGACAATATGTTCCCTCTCTGCATCAGTCTACTAAGTTATTCTTCATCAGGCCCCTGGGCTCTTCTTAGTCGGCCTCGGTCCCCAGACACTTTTCCACTAACCGGCGGAGGCCTTTAACTATTTATGGCTTTTTGGTGTGGAATTCGTGCAAGTAAATTAGGTAGCAGTGCAGCAGGGGAGACCAAGTGTTGAGAAATTTTGTAACTCGTGAGTTTTTTTTTTGGGACGTTACACAGGACTTACAATGTCTGTTACAACAGTTGTAAGATCTAAGTTGTTGTAAAAACTTGATCCAAAACTTGATCGTGGATTCCACGATGACCTCCCAGGTAAGAATGATTTTCTAAAAATCCTCTTCAAGGTGTGTGTCGGAGGGATATTTGCTGAATCCCACGTGAGGCATCCCAAATGGACCGGGCTTTGGAAGCTTCCGGCCCGAGAGGAATTTTCCTTTTACACTTCCGTCCGCTCGGGATGTGATTTCACACCATTAGTCCCCCCACACCCCACCTCACACCACCCCCGGACCATAAATATTTAAACCTCTCAATCTATATTCATTATAAAACACATGCTCAATGCAATGTGTGGTTGCGAGGACACAGGGCTTTTATTTATTCATCTTATTTATTTATATTTCTTTCCTGAGGGCGAGACGTTGGTTTCTATCCATCTGTGCTGATTGCTGGCTATTATAGAGCACTTAGAGGCTCCCCTGAACTGGCCGAGGGGAGCACAGTCCTCCAGAGATCTGCTCACTTCAGGGCTAAGAGGTGTGTGTTTGTTGGCTTTTTTTTTTTTGGAGGGACTCTAACACATAGTTATGGGTTATAGCGTGATAGCCAACTCAAAATGCCTGAAAGCAAAGAGCCAGCCTGAGTCCATTCCAAAAGTATTTGTTTTTCCAAAGTAAACTAACACAAAGATACTCACAAACGCTGGCCCACAGTTTTGTGGCTCAGCACAGGTTTGAGGGACATGAGGGACGTGTGTGGGGACGGTGGTTATTTACCAGCCGCAGCAGTCCCTTGTCTTTTTGTCCTCCAGGGTGTTATTTTGTGTCATGTCACTCTAAGAGGCCTGCAGGTCACACACGGTACATGCTTTTCTCCTGTTAGCCGTGGATGACTGCATCCTGCGGTACCAGAGTAACAAGGTGTGTGTTTGACTATGAAGGTAAGAGCGTGTGTGTGTGTGTGTGCCTGTGAGTTACTGCTCTTAACAAAAGAATCCGTGAATTTATCAGGATTTACTCTATTTCCTGAAATTATATTTGATTTTGTGCGCATAGAGTCACAGTAATTTTTACCCAAACTTCATGCACACTCCAGTTGAAAGTGGCAGAATTTTTTATTGAAGTACTCAGAGTAACATTAAGTCAATTTACTCAACCATGTATCATAAGTACTCCGTCTGACAACTGTCTGTGTGAGCATTGCCTCCCTTGGTCAATTTCCTCTGAGCCAACAAGTCATATACGCCCATCCAACAATACATTCCAATTAATGGCAACCATGTATACGTCTTAATTCTAATTTATTGTCTTATTTACAAAACAGAACAAAAATCAACATATTGCTTTAAAATGAATGTTGTAGCTGCACAGAATGACGAAGACACTTTTGCGAATAAAAACAAACGTTTGTCTATTTCAATTGACATGCAAACACACACATTCCTGACAGATCGCAGCATTTTACAAGCTAACAACGTCAGTTTTATAGTAGAGTACATCTCCCCAAGGCTAATTATATAATTGGCATTATGACTAATTACATACTGGGCTGAGTAGAAAACACTTTTCACCTCATAAAAATTAGCATCCTTGGCAGAGGTGATACTGGCACAGGGTACGGGACCACTGCAGACCAGGACAAGGAACGCCAAAAATACTCACAACTCACAGTAAACAACGTCAGAGACCCAACTTCTCCCATAATTGTTAAATTGTTGAATTTCACATCAGCACTGACAAATTTACTCCAACGTGTGAGTTGCCTCGGAGAATTTACTGCCATGACAGTGATTAGCATTACATGACACGCTCAGCATTTCATTGTCAGCCCTTGTCAGGGGACGTTGGACGTTGGAGGACAGATGAAGACGTGCGGTTTCAAGGGTGCAGACAGAAAAAGTTGGGACGCTCCGACTGCTGTATCTGTTGTTAATGGACCTGTATTGACTGGACAGCATGAAACCACACCGAGTATTCCATGTCTGCACATAGTGGAACACATTCTCTGGTGTTATGGATAAGTGTTGCTCCCACCCCTCCCCACAGACGTCTCCTCCCTCCTGTCCTTCTCCTCTTTCCTCTGGCTTTATCCTCCCCCTGCCCCATCTTACCTATTGATTGCTCAATAATGTGTTTTCAGTGCTAGATTAATGGCACATTATCCTGACAAGGGTGTCTGAGGGGACAGGACGTGAGGGAGGGTGTGAGAGACAAGGATCTTTAATTGATACACACTTCTGTGTGTGTGTCAGAAGGAAAAGAAAAATCACATTTAGATTATGTGAAGCAACTGGACCCTCTCGGTTACTAAAATGAAGGCACTGTAACATTGGCACCGTCTGTCCGTGGTCTCCCCTCAAACCAAATGTGGAATCTTAAGTGTAACTCCGAGGTGAGAGGCTTGTTTTTTTATCTGGAAGACTTAGATCAAGTTTTTACTGAAGAATATTTAATTCCTTCATCAGAATGAGCACACACACACACTTCGGTGGTTTTCACATGACAACAGCATTATGGAGGATTTGTTGTTTGCGATGTGTTAATGGGGGGATGAAGTCATTGTTTATTTGATAGCTCTGCTGTGGCCAGATGAAGGAATCAGTCATCGTGATTAGCTTTCACACACTTTTTTTTTTCCTCTGGAATTCTTCCCTCAGGGTTAAAAGTGAAACGCTGCCTCTTATCGTCTCATTATTCTCCCGCAAATGGATCCCATGTCCAACTTCTCTGCAGACCCACAATAGAATAACTTGAATATTAGTCAAATGTGAGAGTTAGTTTGTTTACAGCATCTGTCTCACACGCACACACACACACACACGTCACACATTTACTTGCTCTTGCATTCATTTTCCTTTTTTTTTGTAAACTAAAACTTCCTGCGTTATATATTATTACATTATTTTTCTTAAAATGTGACAAAGATGCACCATAAATCCACCCGGATCCATAATCTACAGTAACTACATCTGCTAGCTTTTCCCTATAGATGATCCCAGAGTGATTATACGTTCCAATTTATATAACTTTATATTGATTAATTCATCCCATATTCTCATCTTATACCTACTGTTTAATAATTTGCATGGAATTATTGGCCACGGTCCAATCTGATCTCATTTTTCAGCCTGTCTCTCTCACACAGACACTCGCCCTCCCCTCCGCTCCCTCCATCCCTCTCCTCGTATCTCTCCCCGTATCTCTGACTTTGATCTGATTTCATCCCCTGATTTCACGCACTCTTTCAATTTCCTCAAGCAATTTGCATTATGGAGAAGGGTGGCAGGAGTGGACTAAATTAGCAGATCAATAGGCCATCAAACAGTCTTTAAGTGTGACACACACATACGGTCCTCCCATCTCAGGTTTCCCCCACCCCTCCTTTTAACTAATAGCCTTGTTGTTTATTTTACAATGTGCTGTGTCATGTAGTTTTGCTTTCTGATCCCTGTAGTGCATTGGGATACCGTGGGGAATCACACACACGCACACACACTCTCTCACACACTCCGTTCATGTTGGAGAACCTGTTTTTCCTGAAAATTTATATTCACGGAAAGTTTTATTGACAAAGAAGCATTTAAATTATAACAGATTTGCCAAAGTGAAATTGTTGTAGTATAACAAAAATATACACGTGTGTATAATATTTTGTATAAATGACTAAATTTATATAAATCTATTCGACTATATTATGTTTTTAAGTAAACACACTAGTGTAATACAGAGGAATGAATGAATGTGTGATGACTTTTTCAAGCAAGTGAAATTTGTGCAGTTGTACAGTTACTGTCCTGCTGTGGTGTCTCGTCACAGAAACGTCTTCAGGGATGCTCTCGCTCTCTCTCTCTCTCTCTCTCTCCCATCATCTTGGACGATGACCTTTGTCAGATGACTGGGAAAGGTCAACAGAGGTTAAAGTAACGGGCGAGCTGACAGAGGGGCCCCGACCTAGTCATGCAGAAAGGAGCTGCCAGAGAATTCTCACACACTTACACTGGCGTAGGCGCACCCACGCACACGCACACACACACACACAGCACTCTCTAATACGCTCTCCAGCCGACAGGAACAGCACTTCCATGCTCCTGAGCACCCCGGCTATAGAGAGGCGAAGACCCATGCAGCAACACAAATGGGATTGTGGTGATTCCAACACAAACACACTCTCATCAACTGGTTCTGACTGATCTCCCTCTCACACAAACCTTTTTCAATTCCTCTCATTCAGTCACACACACACACACACACACACACACACACACACACACACACACACTGTTGGGCTTGAGTGCACAGACTGCTGTGATGAACCATGACAAGGCGCGATGCACGAGGGGGAAGAATGGGGAAAGAGGATTGCAGTGACATAATGAAAGAGCACAATTAGCACTTGTGACAATGAGCCCTGTGGTGAATTATTGCATTCATGTTTATGTAAGTGTGTAATATGTCGTCCGTGTGGCAGTTCACCCTGCTGGCCCCGTAGTAAAGCGTTCTTTACCTCTTTCTCTACAGTCCAGGTTCCAGCCTGAGTGCCTTTAAGATAGTTTGATGGTCAATTTATGCCTCCCATAAATATGAAGTAAACATTAATAATGGCTACCATTTGGCCACACCTCACATATCGCCAGTCTGCCGCTATGTCTGAGTGGGTAGCCGCCAGGGATTATGGGTACTGAGCAGTAGTGTGACTCTGAAACACGAGACAGCCCGCCAGACATAACACACACACACACACACATACACAGACAGTGCCCGTGCATTACATGCAAAATGATGCCTACAAATAACGTGGAGATGTCTTTAATACTGGCAGCTGCTGTGAACGGAATCTACGGAAATTAGAGTGAAGTGTCAGGAAGTGTGTGACAAGTTTTAAAGTTTGAGCACACATTGGTTTCGACAGTAAGATTTTGAATAGATCAAGGATGTAAACAGAGGAATGTCAGTGACAAAAGGAAGGATTTTGATCTGCAGTGTGAACGTATCTGCTGCGTGTTTCAGGAAGAACTTGGATCAAAACCAGTGTCACCCACGTCACTTTACCCTCAACTAAATCAGTGCAGAATTAGTATTTTCACTCAGACATATTGAAAAAAGTCAAAATAACTCCAATTTGGAGATTCTGTATGAAACAGGTGTGATCGTCCGAGTATGGGATGTTCCTGTTTGCAGCGTAAGGAGGATGGATGACTGAATACACAACTTTCCTGCTGGGATCGATACCATTTCAACTTCAGTCAATCGGGAAAATCACAGATGTCCCAAATAAATAAAGAAATAAGTGAAAATCACAGCTTTCCACTGTGAAATATTTGATTAATAATACAGTAAATATTTGATTAATAACACAGTATAATACAATTAAAAACAAAACTTAAAACCCTTCTCATAACATAATAATAACTCCAGATCTGTGTTCATAATTAAATATTGACGCTTTGTCATTCAGCATTAGTTTCATCCTGCAAATACTGACTGACCGATTGTTCTTAAATAAAAATTGTACAACTGACACACGTCAATTCTGTCTCCAGCAGGATTAGTGTAATACATGAATTAATTCTGAACATTGTAGTGCATTTCCAAAAAAAACAGCCCCAAATCTTTATGGAATGCTTGTCCCATCTGTTGTGTACAAATTAAATTATGATTATGATATCAGCATATTTGTTAAGGATCTCTGCATTCTCAGAGCCTTCACTGCAACGGACATGTGGTGATGTGTCGGTCACATTAAGGTGACCATCAAGAGATTTATATACTGCATCAGATATATTGATGGTTCCTAATTAATATTCCGTAATAGATAGTTGTCCATATTTAAGCCTGCAGAATAAATCATGAACTTGTGGGCCCACAAGCAATTCAATCCTGGTGGAAACATGGACTCATTTAAGACAAATCTCCCTCTTATTTGGCAACTTGTGTGTTCTTATCCATGTTTCATATCACAATTACATTTCTGTCTCCATGACTATTTGCATTAATGAGCGTATTGAGCATCAACGTTATCTGCTTATAAATATATAAATAAAACTTTGATTTCTGAAACAAATGGATTCTGTAAAATGTTTCTTGAATGAAAATGTTTTAATTACAGTTTCATAACTGGTGTAATGAGCCTATGGGCAAAGGTGGAATAAAGTAAGAATAGAACAAAACAAAAAAAAAATAGACATGCGTGAAACAGAGAATAAAATGTTAATTACATTCATTTAAATACATAGATAATTTCAGTAATTCAAAATCCATTATCATACAGTATGCATGCAGATAGCTAGGCTACAGTATTTTCTTTGGTGGTTTAGGCTGAAGGAAATGCTGCTGTTGGTGTAATAATAATGATAATAATAATAACAATAATAATAATAATAATGTAAACAATACAATGGGATTGACTTTAGGCCTCCTCCAGGCTATCTTTAGCTTCCCTGCTATTATCTAAAAATAGCTATATATAATTTATACCAAGTTTAGTATCAGACCTATGCAAAATCCAAATTGTTACCTTAAAAATAAATACCAAATCAGCTTATTTCTAGGTGATATGTAACTCATCCCTTCGCTGCTCTTGCGGTCCTTAATCCATAAGGCCACAGCTCGGGCCCAACCACCTAAACACCATAAATGCTTGGCAACAGACCACCAAAAAGTGTCTCTCTTCACATGGCAAAGGACAGAAACCATCATACGTCCCCATCGTACAGGCTGAAGTACTTGCTGGCGTTGGAGAAGCAGAGGTAAGGCGCGCTACTCCCCGGGTAAACAACGGGCAGGGGCATGGGCAGCAAACATCTCCCCAGCAGGCTGCTCTCTTTGTACAAGGCCGGCAGCTGCCCCACCACCACCGGCTTGCCAGTCTCAGGGAAGTCGCTAACGGGTCCGTCCACTTCGGTCGAGATCTGCCGTTTCAACTTATTCCTGCGGTTCTGAAACCAAATTTTCACTTGGGTCTCCGTGAGCTGGAGAGAACTGGCGAGGCAGGCGCGCTCGGCGCTGCTCAGATAGCGTTTCATGTCGAACGTAGACTCCAGCTGGAAAATCTGTCTCTTGGAAAAAATAGTGCGCGTTTTCTTTTTTGTGATCATTTTGTTCTTCTTGGCGGAGGAGGCGCCTCCTTTGTGCGGGTCCGTCGTCGTCGTCGTCGTTGTGGTGGTGGTGGTGGAGCTGCTGTCGTCGCAGCTGCTGTCCCCACTCTCGAAGCGGACCTCCGGCGCTTTCCCCGCGTCTCCGTTGGCCCCGACGACGACGGCTTCCGTTGTTCGATTGCAATCGGTGATCAGCTCTGGGAAAAACAGAAACACGAGATGCGATTTAGTCTCGGAGGTTTCTCATAACAAGCAACGCTGCCTCACACTCTGACACCGCCTGCGGACCCGTGCGTAATGGCGAAGGCATGGGACGCACGGTGTGTGTGTGTGTGTGTGTGTCTGCGTGTGTGTGTATTCACACTAGTTAAGCCCCTTACCGCTCTCGTGAAGCCTGCTGCCCAGCTCCTGTCTCTCCTGCGCTCCGTGCTCCTCGTAGTGGCTCTGGAAGCCGTCTTTACGCAGCGCCGTGGCCGAGTCATCCTGCGCCCCAGACGGGTGACAGCTGTCACAGCTCCTCCCGCTTGTCTTCAGGTTGAGGATGTTGTCAATGGTGAATTTCAGAGAGGCGGTGGGTCGACATGGCGCGTCCACTTTGTTCATATTCTCCAACGCGGTCTCGTCCTCGTTTGTTTACTTCCGTTTACTCCGTGAAGTCTAACACGGAACGCTGATCTCACCACCACTGTGCAGCATAGCAGCGTTCACCGAGCGGACACTGCTGGGCTGCGGACGCTCCGCTCTCAGTCACTCGCCTCACCGGATGGAGCGAGTTTCCCCCTCGCTGATTGGTCGAGAGGGCTGCAGAGGATGGACCAATCACAACAACGACAATGGACGCGAACGCACGGTTGGAGGTTGGGTCCTGCCCTCCTCCCCCCACTCATTCCCACCATCCTCCAACTACATCTGCTGCGTCGAGATCCGGGGTCCGGAGACCTCGGGGGTCCCCCAGGAAAATAAGCACTGGTTTAATTTCCCTGTTATCTCACACCATGGATTTCGCACAGTGAGACCACGCGTACTGATGGTGGCTCTGGTTGCAGGCTGATTGCAATGTGCAGCCTTTTCATAATTCGACTGTTATGATGGCCATAAACCTGAACCCTCCTACCGGAAAAGTTAACCACGGCCCAATGGTTCCACTTTATATATTGCTACCACATTTAATTTAATTTAATTTAATTTAATTTAATTTAATTTTTAAAGAAAATTCAGATAAGTATTCTGGGCTGAAACCTTTGATTAATCTAATGAAAAATCAAGTTCAAAACGATACTGAAAAATATGAAAAACCTATGCAAATACCTATATAGAATATTCTACATTTTTAGTATTTAAAAAGATAAAGTCTGTAAACTCATAAATACTTAAGTCCTCATAATAATTCTGTTTCTATTGTATTTGTGTTTACCATGAAAAGTGCTATGTGGCTATTATATTTAACACAGCAGTACATACTAATTCAAATATGATGCCCCTGCAATAAATCCTATACTTGTGTGAACACAGGTACAATTGATTTGAATCAAGTAAATCAAGTGTAAAAAATAAAAAAACAAAACATTATTAGCCTCACAAATAAGATTTGTAACAATTCTATCTATCTATCTATCTATCTATCTATCTATCTATCTATCTGTCTATCTGTCTGTCTGTCTGTCTGTCTGTCTGTCTGTCTATCTATCTATCTATCTATCTATCTATCTATCTATGTGTGTGTGTGTGGTGTGTGTGTATTTTTTGCCTGCCACTTAAGTTGTGGTGATTGATTGCTTAAATTTAAATATTGTATATTATTTGCAAGAGCTAACATTAATTATTATAATAATAGTAATGATGATAACAATAATTATATTATATTATATACACAGTATACTGTATGTATAAAACACTAGTTCCGTTAATGTAGCCTGCGTTCGTATTCGTTTTGTGGTGTAATAAGGTCAAGTAATGAACAGCAAAAACACAGATACGAATTGCGCTTGATTTTTACATGTATTTATTTATTTATTTTCCTATGTGAAAAAGTGACAAAGTTGAGGGGGGAAAAAACAACGCCGTGGCTTTAAATATAAAACTTTGCAAAAATACGTGTATTCGAAGTGTCCATGAACTGTAAATATAAAGAGGATTTGTTATTGTGCACACGTGATGTCTTCTCTTTGGACGTAGGCACAGTTTTCCCCCTTCTGCTTCTTCTTCTTCTTCTTCTTCTTCTTTTACTTCTTCCGTGGGTTATTGCACGACTCAGTATCAACAAAACCGTTCGGTCCACTGTCTGTGCGTGTTCACACCAAACCGGTCATCTGCGACCTTAGCACGCTCATGGAGTGAGCGAATGACGACAGGGTGTAGTTTATGGATCCCGGGAAGCCTGCGACCGGTGGAGGAGAAATCTGAGGTCCGTGTATGCTGAAACCCACAGCCGCAGGGGTCGAGGGAGCTTCGTGATAGAGGATGGGCACCCTGACAATCCGCTGAGTGGAGTGGGAAATATTGACGGCCTCCAGATCGGCCGCCAGCTGTCTCTTCCATTTGTTCCTCCGGTTCTGGAACCATATTTTGACCTGGGTCTCCGTCAGCTGGAGGGACGCGGCCAGGCCTGCCCTCTCCGAGCTGCTCAGGTACCGTTTGAGGTCAAAGGTGGACTCCAGCTGGAACACCTGACTCCGACTGAACACCGTTCGGGTCTTCTTCTTTCGTGTGGAGTTCGAGTCCAAAGCTGCGTCCCGCTCCTGACACCGCGCGTCGAAAGCGCTCTGCGCGTCCTCGTTGTCGTCCACCGAGCTGCCGTCGGCCGCTTTTCGGTCGGTTTCGTCGCTGCCCTCCGTTCCAGGCTCGGACATGGCAGGAGAGTCTCTGTCACAGGTCGACACGGAGCAGCAGCGCTCGTCTGGACTCCTCACGTCACTAAGCGGACCTGAGAAGGAACAGGAACATCATAGTACAAATCATTACCGCCATGAAAGGTCAAAACTTTGCGACCTTTTCAATGTTGAACTAATGTCACTATGTATGTGCCAAAATGCGCCTTTACGCATTTGAGCACCTGCAGAGCCCAGAATAACAAAAGCTAGTTAACAACGCGGACCCTGTTATGAATATTGAACGCATAAAAATTAATGATCCTTGTCAGTTAATGCACCGACATCATAAGAGTGAGAGCACTGCCGCAACTCATAAAACCACCAATAACGTTCCACGACTTTATTGCAGCTGAGCCGTAAGTAGAGCGGCTGCATGAACTCTTTCTGCCACGCTTTGGTTTGACCAGAGGGCGCATATGGTGCCCAGAATTGCGTAAAGGCGCATTTGGGTGCGTTTCCGCGGCCCCGACTCGCCCGTGAATTAATTTCCCTTCAAATGCTCCCGGGTAATGGAGGACGTGATGTTGTGAATCACAACACCAAACAATCCTAATGCTGGGAAAATCTGATCACGTGAGCAAATGTCGAGACTGAGCGATATTAAAGCCGGAATGGCACAATGAATTTCACGTTGCGTAATATTCAGTCCCAACGTTACGTAACACTAACGAGCTGCTTTCTTTAAAATTTCGTTTTCTGCAAAACACACACGGCGCAACACAAACCATGATTTTTTTCCCCACTTTGCAGTAATAATCATATTTAATAAAAACTCACTGTTCACCGCAGCCTCTTCGCGGCACCACTGCAGCTGCGTGTCTCTGTGTGGGGATCGAACTCGGGAGCTGAAGGGATTTTGAGTCCCCGTCTCATGGCGTCTGCCCAGGACTCGGATGGACACCGTCTCCATGACGGCGTCCCCTCCTGCGCCGCTGTCCGCATTCCGTCCGTTCCCCAAGAGGTTCTCAATAAAAAAGGACGACGCCCTGGATGAAGTTGGAGTCTGGTGGTCACTCAGCTTGTCCCGCATGGTAAGAACGAAAGGCCCGCTGCCTTCAAACGACCCCGTCCGAGCCCCGACTCCGTCTCTACGAAGCGTTACGCGTGAGACTTCCCCTCCTGGTGTGTGTCTCCGTGTGTGCGCGCGGGGGTGAGTGTGTGTGCGCCGGCGTCCAAAGAGTACAAACAGTCATTTCAAGCACCGATACGAAGTCATGGCACAGACGGGACGGGGAAATCCTCGATGCCAGCGAGCAAGACCAAAGTCAAGACAACCGCTTGAGCACAGGGCCGGCGATTGGACGAGCGCGGCAGCAAATGGGCTTCTCCACGAAAAGGAGGAACGCTGCTCTCTCTCTGTCTCTCTCTCTCTCTCGCTCTCTCTCTCTCTGTCTCACTTGCTTTGTGTGTGTGTGTGTGTGTGTGTGTGTGTGGAGTGAGTGTGTGATGTGAGTGTGCGTGCCTGTTCCCTCCGGCCCAGGAGAAACCCTCTGATCGTCGGACTGCGCTCTTTATTTGGGTCAATTAGAGTGCAAATCAAAATAAAGCTTCTTCAGAGCGGCACCCCCCGGGGTCGAGCGCGCACTCATTAGCGGCCATGGGGAGCGACAGCACGGAGCCTGTCATTTTGAAAGAGGTGTGTGTGCGCGAATATGGACAATATGGAACCATTATGATTCAGGATTTTTTTTAGTACACAAATAGCAAAATAAAATGAAATAAAGTGAGTTACGGTGTGTGCGTCTTTACGCGTGTGCGTCTTAAATGAACCATGTAAATTGGCGCAGGCCCGCAGCGCTGCGTCTTGAAGATGCGCCTGTGTCAAAGGTTATCCAAACTTGGGATAATGGCTCCACAGGCCGTTTATTGTCCTGTTTGTCTGGAGCTGTGCGCCCTCAGCCTTCCTATACGTTTAATTAGGTTGAGCGTATGGATTCTTACATGCCGACTTATTTGTCGGTCCGTCCCATATTTGTCCCGTCTTCTAAGTTATAATGTCAGGTTTCATTCGGTGTAGATAACAGTGTGAGATGTTTCCACCATAATTTCAATTTAACTCCATAATCCTAATAATGATACGAATGCACCAAACCTCTGTCTCTCCAACAGTGAATATGTTATTCCGGTTCAGATCCTGTGAGTGAGTGCGTGTGTGTGTGTGTGTGTATAACGATCGGTAATGCGTTTCCAGTGAATCCAAGCCCTCACAGTGCAGATGAAGATAAACACGTCATCATCATCATCTTCCCAAACATTTAAATGAGTGCTGACGGGCGTCTTTACCCTTTAGCTGAAATGGCAAGAGACATTTGAGCTTTTTATTTCCCTCAATGGAGTCAGTGGCATTGACCTTTAACATGTCTCTCTCTCTCTCTGTCTCCCTCTCTCTCTCTCTCAGCCAGGCCCAAGGCTAGACTTACCCTTTGACAGAGGATTAGTAATGTTGCTGCTCCTCATCCTAACACTCCTTACACTAAACTAGCAGTACCATGACCTGTGCTGCAGCGGTCATCCACCTGTCCTTAAATATCGCTCAGTCGGCACATTGATGCGGCCTCGGTCTTTAAGTCCTCTCAACGTTTAACATCACCATGTATGTGTGTTTTGCTTACGTGAAACTGTATTTTGTTTCATATTCTATCAGACAGAAAGCTTATGTTACGTTCACTCTCTGAAATCTGGCATGACAAGGAAGTTCATTTCTATTTCCAAATTTGGTGGTCTGTGCAAGAAGATAAAAGGTTAGCAGATTTTAGTCTTTATAATAAGTATATTTAGGAGGGAAATTGTGTGAAAAGACAAAAATAAGTTACAGTAGTGAACAGTTTTTTGTTTGATAAACTACTAAGACCCTCTGATCAAAAACACACACACTCGATGACACTTTCTTGTATGTTGTTTTATCTTAAATGGCTGAAGTTGTAAGTAGTAGATGTTGCTATCTAGTGATGAGTGATTCACACACATCCCACGTTTCCCACAATAATGAGTAAGATCTCCTAGTTTGATGACATGGCTAAAATGAATAAAACCCCAAACTCTTGAATCTGATCCACGCCCGTGCGTCACCATATTTCCCCGTCCTGCAGGGTTTAGGTGGTATTGATCCTCGCTCTTCCTATCTCTTAATGTTCTTGTGCGTTTGTGAAGTTGCAGGTATTGCGTGTGTCTGCGTTAGTGGGAGCTCAGCATTAGATCAGGTTTCCGTGTGTACACCGGGCCGTCGGGAAGATGTGGCACCCTGATCAGCGTCTACTACTCGGGGGGCAGACAGCCCCGACTCAGAGGGCCCCCTCTCATGTCCTCTCTCACCCTCTGATCCTCATCCGGCCTGGCGTGCCCTTTGCTTTTTGCAGCTCCACGGCCCGGCCCCCTCCGAGTCTCCCAAACCCTGACACCGGCGTATGAATATTACGAACATGTGTACAGATGTGTACAGCTGCGTCAGATTGAGCACGTCTCACTCCGGTCGGCCTTTGAGTGTCGTCCAGATCTCCACGCTGCCAGGCCTGAAGCAGAAAGTTACATTTTGTGCTATTATCAGTCAACAGAAACCAGAGGTGCTCGATTAGATTGCAGGGCGGCTGGAAAACGTGTGCCAAAATATAAATATACAGTATTTGTATAATTATATGTTTCTCATTTTCAACCACAATCAATTCCATTTTGCAGTTTACAATTACGCTCGCAGATTTCTCCACACCAATGAAACGATCTGATAAAATATCCAACATTTGATTGATTTGTACGAGAAGAAAGCTGCATTTCCTCGTATCACGCACAGTTCTCATTTTATCAGCCACACACACCGACGGCCGTTGTCCAATAAAGCCCACTTGTCCTCCCTCCGCTGTATAGTTCCCTTATTTTAATTTTGAAATGATGCAGGTCTAACAGCCATTACACATGCACGTGTGATTTTAATGGCTCTGGAATGTTTCAGACCTCAGCGGGGGATTACAGTCAATGAAAGTGGAGACAGTTTGACCTAGTTCATTACAGTGCAGGCTGTGGGACAGGAAGGCGTGGATCTCCTCACAGCTCTGTGCGTTAAGACGTTTTCATAGTGGCCTCAAGTGACTTTTATGTGACGCCGTAGCTAAATTCACACGTAGGAACACGTTTCTCCCAAACAGATAATCACCAGTTATTACAACATTACATTGTCATCAAACAGTCATATGAGCGTGTGACGGGTTTGTCGGGGGCCCTCCGATGGTCGAGAGCTTGTAATGCACCCTCGGTTCATCTGTGAAATACTAATTTGCCATCAGAGAGATTTTTTTACGTCATATCGGTGAGTGAGCAGAAAACACGCCGTCTGTTCGCTGTGTTGCTCATCTCTTGTGCATTTAACAAAGTAGGTGCAAAACCACAAAAACGACGGAATCTCCGCTGTTGGGAACGGTAACACCGTGGTAAAATAGGCCTTTTGTGGAGCCTGTTGAGCACTAAGCCCACATCTGAAGTGTTAATTGTCTCACTTAAAATCCTGCAAGATTTGGCCGGATCCATTTAGGATCCGGCCAAATCTTGCAGCATTTTAATCTTCCCTCCATTCGTGCATTCTTATTCCCCTTAACTGACAAGCTGGCTTAGCTGCAGCTCTGCTAGCTCTGGCATTAATAATTCACTGTACATAATTAGTTGATGCTGCAGAGTTTGTTCCCATTGATAGTATTAGCCGAGGTGAGCATTCTTGGCCAGACTTTGTGACGCCAGCAGACTAGCATAAAGTGGGCTTTAATTGCCCATAATCTCTGTCGTTCTCTTTCCTCTCAAGTCAACAGTATAGAGCCTACAAATGCCAGACCACAGCGAGCATTTTCAGCTCCAGCATCAGCCCGGGCCTCAACGTGAGGAATGCTCGGGCTCACAACTCAAAGGACGTTTACAAGCTTTTAGATGTTAACAAGGCATGAAGATATTTTTATATCCAAATGTAAACACAAACGTCTGCACCGCCGCTGCGTCAGTGCAGGCGTTTGTGCCGGAGACGCGCTCTATTATGACGTGCACGTTTATCTCTTTCATTATTCAGCCGCTCTCTCTGTTCTGCTGCAGGGACTTAGCCACATATCTTTATAACACACATTTGATTATTACCAGCCATGCATGCAGGAGTGTAAAAACACAAAATGAATAAAAATCAAATGTTCGATTGAAGGTTTTTCAACATGAGGCCTAGTGATGACATGTTATGTCCAAATGGATTGTATGAGAAGGAAATGTTCGTGGTAGCTGTTGCTGTACTGGACAGAACTGTGATTTGTGTAATTACGATGTTATTAATATGTAATTACAAACAACCATTTGTCTACAACCATGAAATTCATCCTATCATGCTAAAAATATTAAATGTTAAAAATATATAAATGATTCATTACTTGTAATATTTATTTATCTATATTGACTATTTTTATACATACATTCACTATGTACATAGACTATAATATGGAATATAATTTATATCATAGAAATGTACTGTATTTACAGTACAGATCCATAATCGTCATGATGCAATTTACACCTATTATATTTTTGTTTATATACTTGTTTTGCTTATAATAGTTGACAATATGTTCTTTAAGAAGTTGATCAATTTATTTCACAACAACTGTGAACAAGCAACTCAACGTTTGTGACGTTTTTCTCCATAAAGCTCACCTTATATAAAAAAAAATAAATGGACGTATATGTGCGTAATTTAGATAATCTTGTACTAATCTGTGGAATGAAAGCGGGTTTCCCCCTGATGACTACAGGGGAGCACCGCTGTACTCCTGCGCCTCATGTGTCTGAGGATTTGGAACGGGAATGTCCGTTTGTTTAACCTCTTCACGGTACGTTAACCCCTGTCAGGACACACTCGTCAGCGCAGCACAAAAGGCCTGAAAAGCGGAGCCCTTGGCCCCTCGTCCGACCCGAGCAAGTCTCCCATAATCCCATAATATACCATAAAAATTTACAATAATCCAGCCTGAGTGGGAATATGCTGCTTCCAGATGAATGACAAACTGCGCTTGATCGTGTTCTTATGATTATTGCTCGACTTTACGCATGCGTTTATTGAAATTAATCTTAATTTAGGATTTATAAATGTAAATCACAGTAGACCATGATGGTGGAAAATTAAAGTAAATAAAAATATTGCAGCGATCAGAATAATAACTGACATTACTACCCACGTGTTGTGTTCTATTAAATACCCTACCCAAACCCCCGTCTTTGGATTCAGGGGTTCAAACCTCCGTCTTTGGATTCAGGGGTTCAAACCGCCTTTTTTGGATTCAGGGGTTCAAACCGCCTTCTTTGGATTCAGGGGTCGACCCACTCTTCTTCGGGGGCTTTTGTGCCGTTTGTGCCCGGTAACCGAGGTGTATCGTTCGTAGTTGGAAACACGTGGCTGATGAGTTTATGGGGAAACCGAGGAGCCGAGAAACCGAAGAGCCGGGATCAGACTGGGAAATTACCAGGGCATCGGGTCACGTGAGAAAC
>OMNV01005609.1:1415-11562 GCA_900303265.1 Brotula barbata | reverse complement strand
CAAAAAAAAAAAAAAAAAAAAAATCTTCCACAGCTGATATGACATCATTGTAGCGGTCATGAGGTATTTCTGTTCATATTATTGCAAATAACCTGTTAGGAGAAACCACATTATGAACGGATCACGATTAATACAATTGTTTTAAATCCCATTCAAAACTTAAATTGTTGCCATCATTAGTTAGAACAGTTATTACACTCACCACTATTACACACTATTACTATATACTACACTATATACTATTGATCCCAAGAAATTCAGTTTTGTTGACATTGGCAAATATTGGGATTAATATTGGTAACAAAATCAAAAATGGCTTTAAAACATAAACATTATCTCCTATGTGAAAGTCTGATGTAATGTACAACGCAAATTATCTCACGCAGATTGTAAGATTGTGTGACCGTCCACACAGTGAGGACAGAGTGATGGAAGACAGGTTTCATAGTTATGAATATTGAGGAGGAAAACGGGAAAGGGACAGAATTGGGTTAGAAGGAGTAGGAACGGGGCAGGGTGCATAAACTAACCTGAAGCGACATAAAAGAGTAAAGAGCCTGTGTGTGTGTGTGTGTGTGTGTGTGTGTGTGTCTCTATGCGTATTAGAGAGACGCCAGGCTGCACTCTGTTTTCTTCATCCTTGTCACGCAATGTTACTCCAAGCCCCGCCCTTCTTCCACTATACTACACTTCCTGAGTGTGTGTGGAGTCCTCCTGACCTCCCATCCAATGCACACACACACACACACACACACACACACAGATGTGCACACACACACACATACACATCTGAGAAATGGCCTATTTCTAATGACTCTCAGGCTAAAGTGATTATTTTAGTCGCCGTACGCCTTCGGTGTTGTGGGGGTTGGGGTTCACCTTTAGGCCTTTTAATGTGCTGTCAATGAATTAGTGGATACAGGGATCACCTTAATCTGCCCATCCCCCTCCTGGGTTAAGTCCCCCATGTAGACATACAATGCTGCAGATGATGGAAACAACAATGCCCCTAATCTGTGCTACAACCTAAAGGATTGATTGTGGGACACTATAAATGACATGGCGGATCAGTCGGACTGGGGCGTCTCGCCAGTGAACAGGCGTCTCTCCTTTCAGACACGCACACACACACACACAAACACACACACACACACGGCTGGATCGTTCGAGTCAAGTCCAGTCAAGTTTATTTGTACAGCCAAATACCACGTAGAGCGCCTCAAAGTCCTCTCCAGGCCCACAGAACAAACGGATCCCGACCCAGCCCAAGGAAAAACTCCACAAAAAGAACTAAAACGTGAAATGGAAAAATAGTCTCACACTCAATATCACACTTTAGAATTTTAGATTTAGATTTTCTAAAACTTGACAGATGAATATGCCTTGGTTAGGATGTATCATTTTCCCTTCGTTAAAGTTTCTTTGGAATGAAACACATTTGTTTGTATCAAACATGACAATTTGTCTTATCCCAAATTATGTTTTAAGACGAAATCTGTGAACGTTTACTATAACACACAGAATGTATTCATATCGCAATTACATTCTGCCTAAACTATTTTCTAAATATTGGAATAAAAAAAATGAAATTTACATCTCACCCACTGTATTTCCTTATTTTTTGCAAGGGTCAGTCAATCATCAGTGCTATAGACAGAGAATCTCACGGCCCTGGAAGATGACAGTGCGTTTCCCAGAGTGTTCGTGTGTGTCCGCGTGTGTGTGAGGTGTGGTCACATACATACATGAAGTCCTGCCCTGTGTTTTCCAGCTGGTGATTGGATGAAGTCGCTCAAGTTCTTGTCTCTCTACAGGTCGCTGACCTTTGTCAAGACTCTTCCCTGTCAGGAAGTCTTTGCACACTATGTCATAACACACACACACACACTCACCAGTAGTTACAATGGGGATGTCAAATTATTTGAATTATTATTATTTTCTCATAAGATAGAAATAATAGAAACAAAAAGATAGTAAAATAATAAAATGAAAGCTTCCCCGTCTGTATTTCCTTGTTTCCTTGTATGAGTCACCTCTCATCACATTGATGTGCATGTTGTGTCATGTTTGTCTATTATTTCTTAAATTCCATTCATTTTTTTATCATGACACTAATATAGCTTGTTCCTGCTTTCAGTTAGTTCTAAATACCAACCACAAGATGGCAGTAAAGCCAAACTAATGCAGCATTAGACGAACCCCTCTCTCCCTGTGAATTCTTTTCAGCGGTTGGCATGGTAACAAGTACGCTTTTCTGCTCTTTACATAGTATTTGTACCGTCCAAGGTCTTTTGATTTACCTCGATCTCTGCTTAAGAAGGACTATGACCTCATCAGAGCTGAGAGAAAGCCACTAGTTTTGCAATATTTATTGATAAAGAGAAGTGAATTATTTTTGATTTTGTGGCCACAAAACAATCTGATGAATGAAATTAGTTAAAAAATAATGTTATAAAATGACTTTTCCTGTGGTTGGAATTTTCTAGTGAAATCGCTTTACACACATAGATTTCTTTTTTTGATGCTTATGAGGTAGCGCTTGTTGCTAACGTTTATTGTTATGCAGCAAACTTTTACAGAGCTTATGTGCAAACTGTTGATGATCTTATGTAACTCTGTAGTCGTTGTATAATCAATATGGTTTCATTTCACTCCTGACCCTGTCCACACACCAATCGATATATGCGAAGGACACGATGACGTTCCTCAGCTGGGGTAAAGGCCTTTTCCACACCTTCTGTTATATTTGCTGATGCAGGTGTAGAATAATTGGTGCTCCCTCGTGCTCTCGTTAAGCTCCTTCTGTTTTCCAGAACCAATTTATTTTTCTTGAAAATGCTCAAAATGCTTCAAATTCAGGTTGTACAACAGTTCCATGCTGGTGGAGATGGGTTGAAGTCAGGATACAACTTGGACAGGTTACCAGTCTATCACAGGGCTGACCCATCTAAATTGACCACAGGTGTGAATGGGAGTGTGACATGTCTGCCTGTGAATTGAAACTTAAATGAAATTCCTACAGATCCTTTCTACTTTTATTGATCATTTAATTTCTATTTGTTTTCGACGTTACATTTAAATATGTCTTTCAAATATACTACATACCACATATACCACAATTTAGATCATGCAATTCTCCCAAGCTACATGTCATTGGAGGTGGGAAGGTATGTTGCTGTGAGGTAGGAGTGGTAACCCCCACGTCACCAAAGCTGTCCAACAGTAAAATCTGAGAATGTTTTCTGAGAATATCTATGCACACATCTGTCCTATATACGATGAGGTATTCCTTGAATTTATACTGATTGAAATGATCCAAAAGTCTTGGAATTCAACAGCGGCACCATGAAGATACGCCGTTGAGGGTAGAAATTGGGATTTGGCCGAGCAGGACCTTCAGGAGGCTCAGGATCACCTGAAGGACACCGAGGACTCAGCTAAACCTGAAGCTCCGCCCACATGAGACGGTCTCACTCACAGACAGCAAAAGTCATGTTATAGGTTGTGGCTGTCATGATGTCAGATACTGCCATCAAACCAGTTGGAATTGGTTAAAAATCAATGATCCTGACCAAATATGACCCATGACCTTTAATGTAAACACATGAAGAACAACTGTACCAAGTCAACCTAAATATGTTGACATAATTCCATGTTCCTTTAATGACCCAGAAGGGTCATTGGTTGTCATGTGTTGAGTTTGAACAGGAAGTGAAAATCAGTTCATCAATAATCGTAAAAGTCAGTAGGTGGAGACACACACACGCCAATGAGATGAGAACCAGAAAGAGGGAAGTCTGCAAAGACTTGATGGAGACAACCAAGGGTGGACGCAGGTCACAAAGGCTGATGAGCCCATTGGAAGCAGGTGCACAGTGCATGGAGACACAAACAGAGGGCACCTGGTGGACCGAAGAGACAGGACACACACATACACACACACAAACACACAAATTGGTTGGGGGCAGGGAAAGTCAAAGTTGGCACAGGTGGGTGATAATAGATAGATAGATAGATAGATAGATAGATAGATAGATAGATAGATAGATAGATTAATCTCAAAGGGAATTCAAGACATCCAGTAGCTGATAACAACAAAACACCAACATTAACAAAAACAACAAAAAATAATGATAAAATAAGCATATATAGGACAATATAACATAATAAAATAATATAATCCAAAATAAAATAGAACCAACAAATATAGCAATATAATGTGTGTGTATATACACACACAAATACAGTATATACATATACAACAACAGTACAGTGTGAAATGTTCGGTTAAGCAGTCCGTGTGTTGCTGATGACCCCCTCCTGCCCTCCCAGGGAGGAGTTGTACAGGTGTATGGCCTGGGGGACAAAAGACTTCCTGGGTCTATCCGTGGAGCAGGACAGGGACAGCAGCCTGTCACTGAACAAACTCCTCTGCCTGTCCAAGGTGGTCTGCAGAGGGTGGTGGACTTTGTCCAGGATGGACATCACCTTGTCCAGGGTCCTTCTCTCTGTTACTGTCACAATGGACTCTAGTCCAGTGCCCACTACTGATCCAGCTCTCCTCACCAGTCTGTCCAGCCGTGCGGTGTCCCTCTTCTTGCTGCTGCTTCTCCAGCACACTGGACACAACTGACTTAATTGAAGATGCTGACATATCAGCGATGATGTCAGATTAATGAAAGAAGGGGACAGGTGTTCCGGTGTCAAACATATTAAGGTGCGTCTGCCTGACCTTTGTCACCGACACCTAGACTTCATCCTACATAGCAGCCAGAATCCAGCCAGCCAATTCCTAAGACATGGTAAGGTTGACCTCTTAGTTTGGAAGGATCGATTGTTGCTACTTGGGTTTTTCCTTGTTTAGGTGTGTATGTATGTGTGTGTGCTGTAACAAACTAAGCAGACACTGCATGGTCAGTGACCTGTGAACATGCTAGTGGTCGCAGCCGGGAGGAATCCACGATCGCAGAGTCGAGATGCACTCAGAGAAAAACGTACAAATGGGAGTCCATCAGAGCAAAAACACGAAGACGTGAAGAGACTCTGTGAGGACCAGCCTCATTCCCTCCATCAAGAGACCAAATAAGGTGTTTTAACTTTAACCAGATTGGAGTTCAGTGGATTAACACTCAGGGGTCCGTGATTTTAACCCCGACCTGGACAGCCTGCACGCATGGATGAGCCTGCCAGTGTGTGTTAGAGCAGCAGCGATGATAAGGAGCGAGATGAATCCATTTTCATTCGGCTGCAGAAGACACACAAACTGTACGCCTGCTTATGTTTGTGTGTACTCAAACATTTGTGAAAAAAAAAATAAATAAATAAATAAATTCCCATCCATCCAGATCTCTCTGACATTTCTGCGCCCGTCCTTGGGCTACGGAAGATTAACAGGCAAAAATATTTCAGTCGCATTTGAAGGATTTAGAGAGAAGCCAAATGTCAAACGCTCAATCGGCGGGCCACTCGTCTCGGCTTCGCAGCTAACAGTGGTCGCACAAATCCATCCGCGGGCCACTAACACGCCGTTTTCCCCGCCCTCGCTTCCGTTTGTCCTCTTTGTCTTTCGTTTGGCCTCTAATTTCTTTTCTTATTCGCGGCACATAGCTCACGTTGGGAGTTAGTGGTGTGAGGACGAACAGTGAGTGAGGGTCCACGGAGACGTGTCCATGCGGTCAATATTCAATTAAAAGACTCAGAAGCCTGTGAACTTTGTGATTGATATTTTATGTGTTCCCTCAGACGCTCAGAAGACACAGCGTTGATTTATAGAGAGCAGCCAGGGTTTTGTGTTACTTATTACAGCTGTGATGCTGTACGTCGGGTTTATGATACACGTACGCAGTGCGTCGGTTTGAGGCGTATTCAGATGATTAGCCGTGTCAGATTGTGCGTGGATGAATTCTGATCTCCAGAGATCAGGAGAGATTGAATTTGGGATGGCGCTGCACTTTTATTAATTCCACTTTGGTGAATGAAAATGTACAGCTGAACTGGGAAATCATTTCCCTCGTCTCATCAGTGGAATACCAGAACAGTGCTAATGTGTGACCGAATGCATTTTTGACTAAGAAAACACAAGAGATGTAATTTAATTAATTTAATTTAATAGATAGGAGAACCACTTCCAAATTCACCATTTCTACAGTGTGTGTGATTTCTTTGTTAAAATGGTGAGGCAGGATTACATGATCTGCATGGAGGAGCTAAAGGGGAGCGTCATATCATACTTTATTTAACAGTGGACTCCTCTGATTTTGGATTTTCTGTGCTTACTGAGCAGCAGGGTCCTGACTGGGTCACAGCAGACGCTCCTGTAGTTCAAATGAGGCAAACGGAGGCAATGATGGGTGGTGTGTGTGCAAAACCACAGCAATGTTACCTGAAGATTCCTTTAAACTCGGCCTTTCATTCTGTCTTTCATTCTATTGCTATGATGTCATTTGGTCGGGCAGTGTTTTCATATTTGTTGTGGTAATAAACAGAATAACGATGCAGTATGTCCCAGCAATATTACAAGTTAATAACAGCAGAGTGATGTCATACGTTTGTATCTGTGTCTATATGGATGGTTTAATGGGTTGTATTACTTTACACAGTATAGGGATGTGATCATGTACACGTAACACTTTGTAACTGTTTTCCTTTTAAATTGTCATTTTTATTTTATTGGCATTTTTTTGGACAGGCACTTAAATTGGCACCCCAACGTAGAACTTGACCTAAACGATCAGCTCAGTAGTCCACACTGATTGGCCGCTGACCTGAGCCATGACCTCTTCACGGTTGTTTTGGTTTGTTAGTTTCACCTGAAGTCAAGTCATGAAATGTTGCTATGCTAGTATGAAGACACTCTGCAGTCCAACCTGGCAGTCGTTTTGAAGAATCGATGCCAATACAGTGAAACGATCGCGCTACATCAATTTGTAAATTAGTGCAAGGTTAATTAGCAGAGGCAAATGGTGTGAAACACACACACAAACACTCTTAGCAATCTTGGCCAAGACCACCATGCAGACCTAAATTAGGAAGAAAAAAAATATGCAACAAGTGGTGATTCAGTAATTTAACCACTGAAATGTTTGCCCGTGTAGAGATTTTACTAAAATCACATCCCTATAGTAAAGTACAGCATAGTCCTTAAACTTCTATATTTGATTATGGCTTCCCTCAAAGACCTTCTTGAGACGAGAGTGGTCACCAAGCCATCCTTACCCTAATAATACATGCAAAATGATATAACAGCACCATACTGTATGTATGACAACAACAACATGCAAGGTCTGTGTTGCAAAGTGGCAGAGGAAGGACTTGTTGATTTGCTGGTCTGCGTGTTTGCTAATAATTTCTCTGTTTTTGCCGAGACAGATGCTTGACTCTGATCTGGTGGTTGCTATGGTTTTCCATGTGGTTGCTACGGTGCGTGGAGATGAAGACTTGCTCTGACAGGTTCTGAAGTCGTGGCATTGTATTTCTCTCTCTCTCTCTCTCTCTCTCTCTCTCTTTCTCTTTCTCTCTCTCTTTCTCTCTCTCTCTATCTGTGTGTGTGTGAGTGTTTGTATCTACCCATGAATGACATTTCAAAGTGAAAACACAAAGAAGTGCTGAAAGAGAAGCTGTTCGTCTCGCATGGGAAATTTTCCATTATGTCGAAAACGTCTGAATAATATAGATTTTTTTTCAAAAAGTATCAAAGTATTAAAAACTGTTGACGCCCCGCTATGTTGCAACTCTTGTGACAAATTTAGAATATGGCTCGTTCTGGATTGTCCCGAGTAAGCAGAGTTGAGCAATTGCGATCAATAAAAGTAAAAAAAAAAAAAAGCAGTAAATAAAATGCTGCATTGCTTTATGGGTTATTCCATTTTTGATTTTGACAAAATTACAAGAGAAGAATTACACTGAGAGTGAAAATAAGCAGCCCGAGAGAGGACGTCAGGAGTTTAAATCCATGTCTAATTTACCTCTGTGAAATGTGAGTGTAAAGGTGTGTGCCAAGGTGGATGCTTTCATTTCAGGCTCATCTGTCATAGTGCACCGAACCATTAGCTCTTCATCCTCTTTATTCTTTCACAGGCTAATTGGATTGGTCAGAAAAGGGCGTCTAATGGGAGGAACTACACAGCCACAAAGTGACCCCACGTGCAGGTATGAAATGTCTACCCTTTCACCCCCGCTTCCTCTGACAAATGTAACGATGCCGAGTTATCAGAAGATGAAGATGTTCCGCTCCATCGCCATCACCATCACCATATCCTATCCACAAGCAGGAACTCTTCACATGGCGCTCTGCCAGCTTCTTCCAGCTTTCTTTTAAAAGCAGCAGATTTCCCCGTTCCGGCTGGCGACTGTGACTTCCTTTTATCCTCGATAGAAGAAGAAGAAGCTCCTACGTCGTCACAGTGATAGAGCTTTTTTTTTTTCTACAAGGCTAAGATCCCGATGAGTTTATCAAATACCCATTTCTGTGTCACCAGCATTCATTTAAACACTAAGCTCAAGGAAAACCAGACACACACACACACGCGCACACACATACACGTACATGGAGTGATAGCAATTAGGTGCAGCTATAAATTAGAGGCTTCCGTTTGATTTAAAAGCAGTAGACGTTCTTTTCCTTTTTTATGTTCAGTTAAAAGAGAAAGTGGGCCCGCGCTTCGTACGCGCGCTTAACCGCACTGGACTTCACAGATGAAGTTGCACGCTTCCTCTCCCGGGATCCCTCTGCAGCGTGCGGCTGAGACACGAGTGTAGGCGATCAGATGAGTCTTTATGCTCCCGTCAATCACAGATGCTCCCAAATGAACAGAAAAAACAAAAGCCAAACACGACATCAGGTGTCTTTATCGCCAAATTTTCATACTGCGTATCGGCCTTTCGCCTTTTATCACACCTGACTTACTGTAAATCTTTGTCGGAGTGTTTGTTTTGTGTAAGCGGGGGAGAATAACCAATTGACAGGTATCAGCGTTAATTAAGCTGCCAGGGCTTCACTGTCACCGCCGCCGGGCTGATAAATGAAGTGAGCAGCAGCTCCAGTGTTGCTCTGAAGGGGATTAACGCCGACGTTCTCATTTCTATTCAGCACGCAGGCAGACTGACAGAGGAGGACAGACAACCACCCAGATGCACATTGTTCGCAGACACCTATACACAGATAGCGTTCGGAGCGTCTTTGTGACACGGAGTACATTTGTAAAGCACACGTCTCAGTTACCTCAAAGCGTCCACACTCCCTGTTTTCTTTGTTTCCGTTCTTCCTTTTGACACCCCGTCACATAAACAGCCAGCCAAAATGACGGATCAGCGTTTTGTTTTCCGCCGCAGTTGCAGATCAAAGATGTTCTCTCATCGCGGGCTGCAGCGACACGGTTGCCATGGACTCGGAACATCATAAGTTCTCCCTCTTTCGCTGTTTTTTGGGTTCTGTTTTGACTGGAGACTTTCTATATAAACTATTTTATAACCACAGGAAGTCACTGCCTGCTAACCGCTAACTTGAACTCCATTTAACTTCCACTTAGTAGGACTGCAGTATTTGTTGTATTTAGATTTCTCCAGGTGTCTCTAGGTGTTGTCTTGTCTCCTTAGTATTACACACAGCCTCACGGTTTTCTCCATCTCATCCATCCAGCGGAATCTTGGCCATCCTATCTTCCTCCTTTCTTCCAGAAATCCTGTAAAGTGTGTATGTGTGTGTCGTGGGGGCATCAAGCTTGGTTCAATACATCAATATCAAATTCATATTTATTTCTCTATCACTGTCAACAAGTTCCTCTCCACCTGCCACTCATCTCTGATTTCGCCCTGGAGGCCCTATCTCATTCATACAGGTACGCCCATTTTTCCTCCTGCTCTCACGCTGTTTGACACTCACACACGCACACACACGCGCAGACACTCCCATGGTCAGACCATGACTGATAAATAATTCATTGTGTCTTGCTGCCCAGCGAGGTAGACCTGAGTGAGAGAGGAAGAGAGACTGCAGTTTTAGCAACAAGCTGCCTCTGCGTGTGCGTGTGTGTACCACTTTGATAACGGCTGCTCCAACTTCACCACCTCACACATTTCACCCTGTGCCTGGAGAAGCACACACACACACACACACACACACACACACACACACACACACACACAGATT
>OMNV01005594.1:1618-12355 GCA_900303265.1 Brotula barbata | reverse complement strand
GCCTTGATTTCCAGCCCAATCAGTGATTTGAATCACCCTCTTTCGCCTGACATTGTGACCTTAACCCCCAGACCCTCCTGCTCTGGGGTCACTTAACCTTGAACCCAATTACAAGATAAGGTTACTTAAGTGTGACCCACACTGTGCTCCTCACTCAGTTAATAGGACCGGCTGTAGAAGAAAAGGGCCAGCGCAGCTGATACGCCTCTGGGTTAATTCGTCGGGTTGACAAAGGTCGCGGGGAGCGGCCGTAAAGAACGGGACGGCACGTCGATTTCTCATGCAAAGTGAGACTCAGCAATACGATATCTCTGCGGGAGCCAAAGAGCGACGGCAGCAGAGCCGGAGCTCCGATAAGACGGTTTCATCTCCAGGTGCCGGCGCTGAGCGCGGACCGACGAAACGCGCAGAACGCTGCGCTGCCCTCGCCCGCGTTTCTCTTCACCACGTTTCAGTACGGCTTCCTGTAGCTTGGATCGTTTCGGTTCCATTATTTGTTACTTATTTACTTGAACAGTTTCACTTTATCTGAGTGCGGGGGTCGGGACTCAAACCGCCTGTTTACCAGTCAGTCAGAGCTCCTCCTGTAGACGCCCGGGAGGTTCCAGCCGCCATCCGCCATCTTTTTTAACCTCAGTAACACATTTAAGTACGGATTGAAAAGAAGTCGCGTTTTCTGGAAAAAAACAACCACAAACACGTGTCAAATATTTCTATTTAAAATTGATGCGGCCCTAAAGTTGAACGTCGTAGCGATCGCATGTTGTGGGGATGAGCTGCAGGGTTTTAGAATCTATTTTGTTCAAATATCTAAACTCGTGTGTTATCTCTTAATATTCTTATCACCCAGCTGGTACAACATATTTAGCCTGAAGGTGTTCCAGCTTAACTAAGCCAATAAAGTGTGGCTGGTTTTGTTTTATCCTGTGTTTCTGCGGTACACTCTTACCCTTCATCTCACCCCTTTTATCTGGAATTATCCCACTTGGATCAAGGCCAACAGGCTGGCTTAACAAGGTAGGCCCCATCACAGAGGGAGGGTCGGGGGAGGGGTCGGGGGGGGCACGGCATGTAAACATGCACCGTATATCATAGCAAGGTCCGCCCCCTCGTTGGCTGTGGGCTGGAACCCCGATGGCCTCTTCAGTCGTTCAGCGTCGGCCGATTTTTGTTCAGGCGCAGAGTTTGCAATCAGTCTCACCCGAAAGCAACACAGTGAAGTCGCAAAGCTTCCCGCGCAGGTAAAGGAGCGCGGACCACCCGTAGAACACCCGGAAATGAACAGATAACCTCCAAAATGCTCGATCCTGTCGGAGAGGAAGGACGTGGTTGACCTCTTCAACTGTGAGGTGACCGTCAGTGGACCAAATCACAAAAACAGGAGATCTAAAAAGAAACCAAATATGTCAGAGTACATGTTGGATTATTGGTATTAGATGATACGCAACACACAGATTAAACATAGATAAATGGATCAGTCCTCCCCAGATACGACAAATAAAACTCCTTTAACTCCTTTAAATAGTCCTTAACTCCATTAAATAGTCCTTAACTCCTTTAAATAGTCCTTAACTCCTTTAAATAGTCCTTAACTCCTTTAGATAGTCCTTAACTCCATTAAATAGTCCTTAACTCCATTAAATAGTCCTTAACTCCTTTAAATAGTCCTTAACTCCTTTAAATAGTCCTTAACTCCATTAAATAGTCCTTAACTCCTTTATATAGTCCTTAACTCCTTTAAATAGTCCTTAACTCCTTTAAATAGCCCTTAACTCCTTTAAATAGTCCTTTACTCCTTTAAATAGCCCTGAATAGTTAAGTGGAATCTATTACTCCATCATTTATTTTTAGGCTCTTCAGGGACTTCAGACTTCAGACTTCAAATTTGTTCTGTCATTTTTCCAGATAGCGTATGTTTCCTTTGCAGAATGTCCTCCCGGAGTCCCAGTGGACGGGGGGCGGGGGGGGACTTTGGACAGCAACTCCACTCTCTGTGTTGATTCATAAGTTCTGAGCCGCCGATGTTCATTTCGATAATCGTCACACTTTGAACAGCGGTGCCACTGGGGCTCAGTCACAGTCAGAAGTCCCACGTCTTGATCCAAAGCTGTCCTACAAAAGTCTTTTTTTCATGTTGCGCAAAAGGTGAAACTGTGCGAGGTTCAGACTCAGAGCCGGAGTCCTCGGTGTCCGGACGCCGCCGCGGACTGGCGGAGGAAACGGGCTGAACGACGACGGATCGCGTCAACGTCAGCGTTTTTACCCTCGTTCATATAGTTTGATGTTGCGTTTTAGTGTCGCACGCTTGAGCCGGCCAGCTTTGAGTTCAGAGCGCAAAAGATACACGATAGAAAATCGGCGGCACGTTCGGCACTCGGGTCCGTCTGGTAAAACTCGGCGTGCCCGTTGGAACTCTGGATTTTGTCATTTCTAATCGCTGAGCTCACGTGAAAGCAGCTGGAATGTTACTTCTGCCGAGATTCGCTCACTTCCTCATGTGTCAGGCTCAGGACTTACCAATCAGCCCTGGTATTTGAGTGATGGTTTCTCCCCTTGGTGGCTTCGGGTCCAGTCTCTGTGGCTCTGCTCTCAAACGGAGCCCGACAGCCTCAGCAGCACTTTGTTTGAGGTCAGCTGCTAAAATAGGTCATCGTTCTACTGTAATGAGAGACAAAGGGGTTTCTGATTAAATTTTGCAGACATAACGGCCATCAGGCTCACGGCACACGCTAGTCAAGCAGAAAAGGACTGTACGCCCTCATCAAAATTCCAATCATGAAACCAAAACAAAAGCTTTCAAACTCATTTTTATGATGTGGATAAATGAGCCAAAAAAAAAAAGAGAGAGAGAGAGAGAGAGAAGGGATTAACGGTGAGTCAAATCATGCCACAAATCAAAACCTTTGGCTTTCAGAGACGAGCACGCTGCCCTGTGTGCAGAGGAGGAGAAACCACACGGACTCAGATCCTCTCGCTCGTCCAGATTTGAGAGGAATAAACTGTAAATAATGTGGATATTAAATAAAACGCACTTTGATACGGACGACGAGTGAGAAATTTAACATAAACAGAATAGAAAACTGTATGCGAAGGAGAGGAGCGAGTGTGTGTGTGTGTGTGATTGCGTGGGGGTTGGTATTAGAGAATAGGAGGAGAGAGAGAGAGAGAGGGGGAGAGAGAGAGCGCTGCTCTACCAGTGGCCCGCTGACCGGCAGTTGAACCTCTCTCTGAACTAAAGATGAACTCTAAACTTGAGGATGTTCAGTCACAGATCTCCCTGGGAGTTATGAACCGGGTCAGCTAGCCCAAAGAATGATGCTCACACACACACATGCGCACACACACACACACACACGCACACGCATGCAAACAAGCAGATAGATCAATCTTCATACACACCCACTTAACGTTATACACAGATAATTTCATCCAACACAACTCCACCAAAAACCGTTTGACTGGTGTTCAATTGGTGTGAATGCGTAAACACCCACTCACTCACACGAACACACACACACACACACACACACACACACCATTTATCCTCTGAACATGCATCCTGACCTTGCCCTCCGCCCTGCATGCAACCCGCTGCCCTTTTAGCTGGCACATGTTAATCCACTGGGGTTTGCAATCATGTAGAAGAGCAACGCGCAGAACTTAAATGCGTGCCAAGTACACACACATGCGCGCGAACACACACGCTCAGGCGCCATTGTGTGTATAACATAACACTCCACGAGACGTGTCAGAGGTTGCACCACCCCCACTGTGGCACACCCAGGAGGGCACAGCCAATGCACTTTGGGGTCACGGACAGGTCAGCGTGATGCATAATGATCCGGGTCTTGTCTTGCTCTTGGCTGACAGACAGACAGACAGACAGGCAGACAGGCAGACAGGCAGACAGGAGGACAGACGGATTGAGGGAAGAGAGGGCTAAAGATGGCTTAGAGCAAAGATTCAAACAAAGCCCGTTTCTTCCAGCAGTCAAATCTGCTGGTAGTTTTTTTTTTTAGCGGTTTTGCCTTCAGAGCTCGATAAAACACAACCTGAGACGGACTCTCAGCTCGTCCTCAGGTCGTCAGATCTGGGACGGGATTGGCTCAGGACGTCAACACGTCGGAAGCAGCCGCAACGCCGCGGTCACACGCAGATTGGATCCACCCTAACGTGGCTCCGAGGATGCTGCGGTGCATAATCAGATTAAATCTGAGCGTGTAGTTAATAACCGCCGACGTTAGAAGCTGCAGACCAAATAGGATTGACGTCTGCTAAGATAACGGCCCAAACATCATCTGGAGATAGTTCCCCCGTCCGTCCCCTATGGACACGGTACAGGAGAGCACAGATGCATTGAAAAATTAATCGACTGTGCACATCAACATCAATCATTTATCAAATAAAACGCCTGCAAATGTACCAACGTGGACTTTGTGTCTGTGCGCGCGCTCGTCTCCTTTGTTTGACGGACGGCTCACGTTTAACGCAAGCGAGTACAAAATATCTCAGCGCGGTGGAAACGCATTAAACGGCCCCTCGTATGGGACCTCCGACCCCGACGCCCACCTCCTTCAGATGGGAGTAACCTGAGTTTGTTCGTTCAGACGGTTCAGAGGAATAAAGATTTTCCTTTAATGGCCTCTTCATGTCCCGCAGGAGGGACGTGAGGACAACCGGGACAGGAAGTCTGTAAATCAAATGGACTTTAAAACGGAATAAAAGTCAGCGGCGGGTGTTGGAGAACTCTTCAACGCAACATTCAGAGGCGAGCACGCTTCTGAGGGCCACCTTTGTACGCGGGGGGCCCGCGACCGTGAGCCACCGAGCAGCCGGGGGGGGTCAAGGGCACCTCGACCGGAGCCGTCAGGGTGCAGGATGATATTTTACATCGACAAATATTTTCACAGGCGGAGCTCTACGGAGCCAAAAATAATGTTAAACCCCAAGACTCCAAGAAGCAAATCATTCAGGGTAAACTATGAACTCCTCAAGTTACAGCCAGAAGACGAACGAGACAAAAGGACTGAATCTTACATTCGACGGACCTCTGATTTTATTTTGAAGGCTATCAAAATGTTATTCTGACAGGAAGTGGTTTGTAGAAATGTGGCTTCAATATGTACGATATTAATATTAGAATGTATTTATTCATAATACACGTTCTTCTTATTGTTCATTTCCATTTTTCCAATTTTCTTTTTTTTTTCCCTGGAAAATCAGGAAATTAAAAAAAAAAAAAATCAGAAATATTTTTTTACCGAATCCCCGAATTTGGGCACTGCTGCAGTTGTTCATACTCATGCAGGGAAACGTAGAGAAAATACAAACAACAATACAAAAACGTTGAAATAGTTTTGTGATAACGGTGTCAATGACAAAGCAAATATGTAAATAAAATGCCAGTTTTGTAGGTTATATACATATACACATAAAACAAAAATAAATAAATAAGGAAAGCAAAAGTTTGCTTGAATAAACAAACTACAGCACGGTTCAGTCAGCCGAGGATAAGGACTGTCAATCCTGTTTAAAGTAAACAGGAGGAGGAGGAGCATGCAATCGCCCTGAAACCTTAATTAGTTTACGCACCGCAACATAGACAATGGAAAACAAGCAAGGCCAGTCTGACACACACACACATACACACACTATCATGGCATACACACGGCAGACACTTCACCCTAATGGTGATGAGTTACTGTAAACATCACCGTCTCTATCGTTTCCCTTATTGAACATCTGTAGAGTTTGATTCCGTCCTTTGGAGTCAACGTTTGTGATGTCATACCTTCAGGTTCCTCCTCTCCACTCCCACCATATCACATCATCACATATCCAATACGACTTTTTCAACACATATTTTGCATTTTGCACCCACGAATATTGGATGTTTGAGTTGAATTGTTGAGTTAAATGCTTCAAACGAAACACGACAGAAGAGAAAACCGATATCGTGAACCACTGTTGGATTTATCGTCACTCTCACGCTGTAAACAACAAACAAAGCCCTGAAAAACAGTGAATTCATCCGTGAAGCGCCGCGTGTTCCATGCAGGTTGACTCATTTTGAGTCTTATCTATGAAACACGTGAACAATACAACGAAGAAAAACGTAAGAGGAAAAAAAAAAAAAAGGACAAGACCGCATGCAGGTAACTCAATAGAAACAAACAGACTATAAGAGCCCTAGATGGACATGGGTGATTAGCCGCGTCTAGACAAGCAAACCTCCCACAGAAAATTAATTTTGAGAAATTAAAGATTCAGACTCAGACAACAGAACAGCACCACCGCCACTGCGATAACAATTAGGATTGACGTATGCTTGCAAACAGGTTGTCTAAGCTAATTATGGAGGTTAGGGGAAGGTTAATGTGCCTTGTGAAGTGACAACAGTGTTGTTTAATCTGGGAAATACCGTAAATGATGGACACGAATATGGATTTAATCTAGTTCAGACTCAAGCTGGTGTTATTGAGACACGTGTGCGATGGAAGGAGGATTTCCCTAATGATCTTGGGCTGTTTCATAATTCTTTATTAATACCAGGCTCCTCTAAGGTCACAGAGTTTGTGTGTGTGTGTGTGTGTGTGTGTGTGACGTCGGACCCCATGCTGATGCTATTGTCCAGGCTACAGGCCATCACAGAGTAGTGCCAGAAAGAGGTTTTCTTACATGTGGTATCACACACATCGTGTGTGAAAAGGTCACGCCGCTGCCCCTGGAGGAGTGCCTGGGAGACCCTGTGTTTACATAAACTACCGGCATGTCCTAATTCCATATTATTAATAATACACTGTGCGCAAACCTTAGCTGGTATTTTTGAAGCGAGCATGCTAATTAATTGAAAACTGGAAGAAGGCGAGTGACTTTTCTGTCACGTCAGCGTCTTGGGTCATGTCCTCAGTCTTGGTCATTTGACTTCCTGTTTTATTTTGTGTTTGATCACCTCTCTTCCTGTTTCAGATCCTCATCCTGTCCTCATGTGCTCCCACGTCTGTGATTGTCTGCCCCGCCCTGATGTGCTCCACCTGTGCCTCCCTTGTGTATTTAGCGAGCGTGCTCCCACTTCCTGTGTCAGTTCGTCTCTGTCCTTAGTGTCAAGCCTTCCAGCATTGCCTCCTTTGTTTAGTGTTCCTGGTTACCTAGATCTCCACTCCAGTAGACCTTGTCCGGTACGTTTTCTTTTTTGTGTACCTCGCTGTTTCTGAATGAAGACCTTTTTGATTACCGGTGAGTCGTGCATTTGAGTCCTTGCCTTTGTGTCATTTCGTACGTGGTGTACGAGCGTTACAAAAGGCTCAGGAGTCCACTCTGGCTGAGGGATGATCCATCCTAGCATGGCGGTTGACTTCCCTCATAAATCAATACTTCAGTGCAAAAATGTGGAGACCTAAGCGTGCCCGGCTGTCTTAAAGATACATGTTATCTCATCTCTCAGATCATCGAGGACGTACCGTGAATTTGTGGAGATCAGGCCGTCTTGTGGTTCGACCTCTACCCTGCAAGCTGGTAGAAAGGACACTGGAGACCTACAATGTTCCAGAGTGATTCCCAAAACTCCAATGCTACTCAGAGAACTTCCAGAAGTGTCTCACTTGTAGCGACTTCAGTACCTCGTGGCAAAGGATGGAAGTAGACATGATTACAGAGCGTACCGTCACGGTGATCTTTGTTCTCTGCAGCAGCGAACCTCCTCGTTAGCTTCAGAGATGCTGCTGTACTGGCAAGTAGTATTCAACAAACTCCCATCAGACTGCAAAATCAATCCGCAAAGGCAGATGGATTTTGGAAGACCTGATGTAGCTCGACAAGTGGGCAAGAATACAGCTCAAGTTTGTGAAGTCTAGAAGTCCTGCGTTGAGTAAGGGACTCATTCAAAACCACGTCTGCTACAAGATTGGAGAAGGCATCATCCTGATGGTTAGAAAGAAGCCTGTGAAAACCCCCAAACCCCCAAAACCAGTCCCTCAGCCACAGAATGGGAGCAAATGAAGTCCCAGATAGACTTTAACGTTGATTTTAACATCAATATTAGACAAACTAAATCAATTAGTCCTCGCTTCAATTCAACATATTTGATTGTACTGTAAGCTATGATGCTCTGACTAGATAAAGGTTACAACCTACAAGGACAGGAAACGTCTTTATAACAAGGGACAGATATCGTCCCTTGTCCTGCACCCAGAGAAATAATGACATCATGCAGTGTGCGGAACACGAACCCGTGTCGGTAACGTTACGATAATTCGTTTTGAAGCTAAGAAGTATTCACAGTTTGTGCGTTGTTTTAAGTTGAAGACGAAGAAAACGACGTTCACGAGCAGAGCCGATGCGGCAGACCAACGTGTGTTTCAGCCACAATGTTGGCGTTCTGACACTCTGGCAGTTTCGTACGTCAGATGGCGTCGTCAGATTTGTCGCTGGAGTCGCTCCAACAAGTAGTCCGATAACACTGATGAACTCATCGTCCTTCAGGCGTGACTACCAACTTTACACCAACCGTCAGTCAGTCCATTTCTCTCGTTATTGCTCAAACATTTGGTTGCTCTTCCTCTGGTTCAGGGGAATTTGAGGATATGATTATAAATTCCCCGGGAGCTACTCGATCGTCGAAAGCCTGCTTACTGACATAACCTCGTTTTTGCTTTGAAGCGTCGCCAAGTCTCAGTGGAAGTTTGTTGACTTTTTAAATGTTTTGTGCAACCTGGAATGGACGGGTGGTTGGAAGCGAGCGTCTTACTGTAAAACTTCTTGAGACGATTTTGGATTTATTGGTCCCTCAAGCTGTCCAGGCTCCGAGGCAGCAAATCAGCACTAAACTATGCTGCCTGCTCGCTAACACACAGTTCAGATGAGGTTTTTCTCTCAGTGTGAAGTGCCTTTATTCATTTAAAACATAACTTCTCTTTGTCCATGGAACATTGTTCTCAAACCTTTTGGAACATCCCAGAGGTCACTTAATGCAAACCAAAGCAGTGTTTTTTTTTCCGAGCGAGGTTTTCCTGCGGTGTCCTTTATGAACTTCATTTCTGTTCTTTTGTCTTTTGTTCAATGAAGACACGAACAGAGACTCCAGCAACTTTTATATCCTTCTCCTCTGTCACCACCTTCATCTCAGCACGCCATGCTCCTGGCGTGATCTTTGCACGATTCCCACTCCCCGAGCGGAAACCGTGCTAAAATTCTTCCGTTTGTAACCTTTGCGGCGTGTCAAGAGACACTAGCGTTAACATTTTAAAGCATTTTTCATTTCAACATTTCTCCAGAACTTAAGTCAAAACACACTTGACAACAGCATGACTACTTTCAGTGCCGTTTTAAGACGGTATTTTTATTAATGATTAGCAAAGTTTTGCTCAAATGAGGAAACTGAAATGGGAATTGGAAGCAGCAGCATTGTTACAACACAGACTTAATGACCTAAATGATTCCTCTTTTCGAGCTGACTCAAATGTGTGAGACACTCATAAGGGTGACCAAAAGGATAAGGTACTAAATCAGAGACCTCACTTACAAAAACCGCACAAATACAATTTGTAGAAATACTGGAATATTTTTCGTCATCATCATGACTTGTTGTTTATACAGCTGTCTGTTTATCTTAAAGTTTCCAACAGACTTTGATGAAACTTGGTGGACAGTTTGGACATGATCTAAGGTAGAACATAGTCGTTGTTGGACTGATTGGTCTGATGGTGGCGCCGTAAGAACGACTTCTATGTTTTGGCCTAACATTAAAGTATTTTTTGCTGGATTGTTGGGTCCATCTCCAGTCGTAGATATGGGCCACGCCCATTTGTGCTTTTCACCATTTTGAGTTTTGTTATCACTGACAGAGCCATAGTTGGAGGACTGTTGGGCTTGGCGGAGGTATGCACCTTAGTCTGTGTTTGTATGAGTAGTCAGAGGTAAACAGGAGGTGAATGGAGCGTAAACCGAGCGTGAAATAGGCCAGTCAGGATTCTGTCACATTGGCTTCTGCATCAAAACACTCAGATCAATCATATGAGACAAAACTCTGCAACCTCAGTCCACATGTTTTTCCTGAAGTGGTTCTGAGTTGATGTCTCTGAAATGACCTGGGTGTGACCTTTGTGCACTGCTCCTAGTAAATTGGCCCAGACGTCAGCATCCCGAGGTAAACCGGGGTCGTGTAAAGTAAAGAGGATTAGTCTATTTCTGGGAAAATCACGTCTATCTCTCCCTGGATTTCAGACGGATCATGCTGTACCACTAGAGTGCACGAGCAAAACCCTACTGGATTTAAACTCCTATATCCTGCCGGACCAGTGCCTCGCTCGCTCGCTCGCTTTGTCTAAATGTGCGGGTTACTCTGAGCTTTTGATGGAAGCCAACACTGGTGACTTATCTGCTCCAAAAAATGAGAAACGTTAAATGTTGGAGGAGATGTTCCCCCGAGGATCTGACGGGCGGTGGCCCAGGGCCGTGTCAGCGGAAACAACTGCCATGGAGACCAAAGGACAGGTGTAGACTGACAGGTGGTCGGTTCTGAGGGGGTTTTGGGTTGTTGGTGTAGACCTATCATGACCTGGGATGGGATTTCACCTCTAGGGCCAAGCAGAGGTCAACATTTCTTGAACCAAGACCTTCCCACTGCAGGCAAACAGTGTTTTTATCCCAACAGCAGTGCAATCCAAAAAGCAAGACAAAGTTTTCTTGAGATGGGAAATATTTATTATTATTATTATTTTAATTAAACAAAAAATCTTT